>SJXQ01003055.1:0-167943 GCA_006408695.1 Aepyceros melampus | reverse complement strand
CAGTCCCAAACCTCTTTTAGTTTCTCTGTAAAAGGAAATTAGTATTTAGTAGTAAATGTTTCAGAGAAGGCAATGGCACCCCACTCCAGTACTCTCACCTGGAAAATCCCAGACAGAGGAGCCTGGTGAGCTGCAGTCCATGGGGTCGTTAAGAGCCGGACATGACTGAGCAACTTCACTTTCACTTTCATGCACTGGAGAAAGAAATGGCAATCCACCTCCAGTGTTCTTGCCTGGAGAATCCCAGGGCCGGGTGAGCCTGTGGGCTGCCATCTACGGGGTTGCATAGAGTTGGACATGACTGAAGCAACTTAGCAGCAGCAGCGGTAAATGTTTCAAAATCTTATTTTATTTGGAAATGACCTAACTATTCAATAGACTTCCAACACTTAGCACACTTGGCACAACCCTTAGAAATTTAAGTTATGCCAATCTGGAGAGACTATTTTAGACAGATAATTCTAGAGAATAATTATTCCTAATAGAGTTTATAAAAAAAACCTCATATCTCATTTACATTTTTTAGAAGTTTCTTCACTCGTAATTTCCTTATTGACAAACTTGTAGCAGATATAATATTTAACATATTAAACCTAGGTACAATGAAAATATTCTACTTAATGTTAATTACTCTAAGACATGTCTATATTAGATAGGTCAACAAGCAAACATTAATATCAGGTATTTAATACTGAATATTTCCCAGTTCACATGAACCTGGAATTTATTGTTTAATTTAGAATTATTTGATTTGTGTTTACCTTTTTTAAAACCAATTAAATAAAGCTCATTTACAAATTCACCTCAAAAATATTACCCAGAGACANACATGTCTATATTAGATAGGTCAACAAGCAAACATTAATATCAGGTATTTAATACTGAATATTTCCCAGTTCACATGAACCTGGAATTTATTGTTTAATTTAGAATTATTTGATTTGTGTTTACCTTTTTTAAAACCAATTAAATAAAGCTCATTTACAAATTCACCTCAAAAATATTACCCAGAGACAGACATACCAAGACATATTTAGACAGACACAGTGTGAGATCTAGCTTCATCTTCTAAGTTTAGTCATGAGTTAGACATTACAATATAAAATTTACTAGTTTATTAATAAAAACAGTTGAAATAAATAAAAATTTTAAAGTCTTTTCCCCCTTTTCCTTCAGTTTCAGGAGTTAGAGATGGTCTAGATAAGTGTTCTTGAGAGCCCTGGTCTCAAGGCACAGGGAAAGAAAATCAAGTTCTAACAAAATGGCGGCAGGTCTAAACCACATGGTGGCCAGACAAAGCAAAACGGCCATCAGAAATCACAACACAGCACACAGAGGTAAAACACACACATATAAACCTGGCAGTCCGCGTCAGACACTCCCTCAAATACAAGAATACAGTCTCTCAGAAAACCTCCTATAGAGACACAGAACTTCAGATCCAAGGACTAACATCAAAGATGTCAAAGGGAGGAAAGGAAGCCAGGTTGAAAGAAGAAGGGGGAGGAGGCGGGAGAGGAGGGCAAAAGGGGTGGCCTTACAGACGGCTCCTGCCGCCTACAGATACCCAGGCGTTATGGGACTTTTCCCTGGGCCTCCAGAGAAGGGAGGACTGGAACTCGGCCTACCAGAAATCAGACCAGACCAGAACCAGAATTCGAGTTCTCTGCCAAGAGGAGGTGATCAGTCTCCAATCCTCAGCTCAGGCTGAGGCCCTTCGACCAGATTCCTGCATCCAGGACCAGGGGACTAGAAAAACAGGGAAGGATAGGGAGGGTTAAGGAGAGGAAAGAGAGGGGGAAGGGGAGAGAGGTCAATAAAGTCTCTTGTTCCTGACTAGTAAGGGCACTCTGGCCAGTTGTCCACGTCAGGAGGAGACCAGGGACAAAAGGGTTCCAGTTGCAGCTGCTGGGTCTGGTCCACGGCAGGCAAGTTGGCCCCTGAGTGACCCGAGTGGTCAGGATGTCAGTCTGCTACAGTTCCCCAAATAAAGTGGATTTCAAGATCTCCAACCTCTGTGACTGAGAATGATTCGTACAGCATGGGGGAGGTACAGCCCCTCAAACTGAGCCCATTATGTACTTGTTATCCTGAAAACAGGAGTGTCTGGAGGCAAGAAACCTTCCTGAATGTGCAACTTGAAAGTATGACTTGTAGTTTAATGAATAAGGTGCTTTCCTGTCTAAGTAATGACAATAAGCCTTGCAAACTAAGATAGGAAGTTATGAAATGATTTTGAATGGGAGAAAAAATGTGGTATATAATAAATGTGAAAAAAATCTTCACAGTATGATATAAGAGGTATAAAAAATGTCTGTATTTCTCTAGTTACTGTCCTAAATATGGCAACACTGTCTTGCCAACACAATGCATCGTTGAAGCTGGCAAGTAGGGAATATCTTGGGATAGTAAAAACAGACAGAAGCATCAACTGTAGTGAAATAAAAGTCTCTTAAAATCATATTTATTCTGATGAATATACAAAAACTTAACAAATTTTTGTTAAATTAATCAATGACTTCATTGTTTACCAAGCAATTTTTTGAATTTTCATTTGCCTTTCCAAGTAAATTCTCATTTTGGAAAGAGAAAAAATTGACTGTTGGACATGGATGTATAACTGGTGTCAGGGATGTGGCTCTGATGTATCTGGCACATAGCATGTGCTCAACAAAAATTAAGGGCTGAAAAGATGTAGAAAGGATGGGAAGGAAAGGTTAAATTAATATCTGTCAAGACTTTGGGCAGTGTAAGTGGTATGTTCTAGGACAGCGATTCTTAACTTTGTGTCTGAATCACTCAAAAGCTTAAAATAGAGACTCAAAAAGGCTCCACTCTAGATCTACTGACTCAGAATTTCAGGAGGTGACATCAGGCTATGTGTAGATTTTTAAACCTCTGCTGTTGACAGATTCTGTTGTACAACCTGGGTTAAGAATTGCTATCTCAAATCTGTTAGATCCTGGATATGTTAATTAGTAAAGCTCCAGGCCTATAGAAATGAGAGGCTGGATCTTGAACCCAGAGTATCATTATGAGGTAGAACACCATGGAGTTCCCCTAATTAATTTTCTGAGTCTTCTTGTCTTGACTGTGGAAAGTCATAGGTTAACTGTACCTTGCTCACAATACATAAACTTGAGCTACCTAGTAAATGGGGGTAGAAAGCTGAGTTGATTCTTGACTAGTTATTATGTTTGAGGAATTATTGATTGCACCAAGCTTAACTATCCTTCCCAACAATGCTAATCTGGAATGAGTTCTTAAGTTCTTGCTGTTTTTCCCTTCAAAAGAAACCAATTTCTAGCTCCCCTGCAACTATTAATGTTAGATCAAATGAAGTTCTCTAGAAACATTTTGTATAACATACAAGCACCTATTAATCATTTATAAAGTCATAAGTGCTTTACTTTATTGTAATATCCCTGATGATTAAGCTCAATGTTTAGGTTCTATCCTCATTCTCACAGGAAAAGAAAATAGCAACAAAACAAGCTTCACCTGTCTCAGTTATTCAAAAATAATCCTTCAGTAAACTGCTCGCCCCCAAATTTAAAGCTACCATTGCGCATGAGGAGCAGTGATAGGCAGGGATGCCTAAACCAGACAAGGCTGTGGTTAGGGAAGCAGAACTGTTGTCACATCCTTTTTGAACTATTTGCTCCAATTAAACATGGCTCTATCTACCATCTTGGAAAGATTGATAATGGGGGAACAAGTAGGAAAAACTATTGACCTGTGTCATTGCCCACCTAGTAGTCAATATTTTCTTTATCTTTGAGTACCAAACACTCTAAATAGCTGAGAGTCATTTGAAGCAAAGATTTTTTTTTCTATTTAAAACTTTCACTTTTATTTTCGCATCGATCAATATAAATATATTTGCCTAAAGTTTAAAAAATATAAAGTTTTACTGCCACAAATATCAGAAAATGTTTCTCTTTTCATAGGTTTGCTTTCTTTGTATGTAATAACTCTGTCTATATACGAGAATGCAATCAATGATTTTATAGTAGAAAATCAGCCAACTGGAAATCCTTCCTTAATTCCAAAGATAAACACTGCATTTGTTTACTGCCATTGTTGATTTTTTCAAATTCAGGTTATCTTTTTGATGGAAAAAAGTAAGGCTTAGTTTCAACAAACTGTTCTTAAATGTCACTCCATATATGGAGTTGGAATAAGAGAGGCTCCTTAGGTCATCATAAGAAGCATGAAGCTGTGTCTGACAGGAAGGACTGGCTCAGGAATAACTAACATTTAGAACAATCTTCCAGAGAATGGTGGTTCATAACCCCAAGGGAAAGCACTCCTAACAACAAACAGGCACAAACTCAGATTTATACATACATCAGTGCTTGGAGGATCCATGGGCAAAGGTTGCCCTGTTCTCTCTTAGACTGATCTACATCTAAAATACCTATTTTACCTCTCAGGAAGATCCTATATCATGAAGTAATCTGGATCCTATATCATGAAAAAAGGGAGCTTACAAGAAGTACTTATAAAATGTCAAATTAAAACTCCCCAAGTATTTTCTGTACCTTCCTCTTTTATGGTGACATGATACTTAGAAGTGATTACAATATCTAGGCACAGTTGATAATGATCCATAAAAATATTCAGAAGAAAGATAGTTATCACTATAGATGCATATTCATAAGTTCATTTCATTATATACTCCTTCACTAATAAGAGTGATTCACATACTCTTTTACTAATAAGAATGATCATCAATATTTATTGATTTAAGACATCCATATAAAACTTTCTTTTAAAATTTGAGGTGGTGATGGATCCATAAGGGTTTCAGTAAGGAATCAGATAGCATATTTTGAAATAGTTAACTGAAACTGATTTGAAGAAAAGATTATTTAGAGTGGTATGATCAAGATTAAGGAAATCAGCAAGGAATAGAGAAACACCAAGATGACTAGGAACAGCCAGAAGATTACTGCTACCACTGGGCCTGAATGAATAAGGAGGGCAAGCAACCAGAAGGAACATCAGAGAATTTGGGAGAGGTAAATGGAGATTAAATACCTCAATGGGAGAGCAAACATATACAAAAGAGCTAACTAATGATACAAAGCAGTAAACGGCAAACATCAAAACTACAGAGACAAAGACAGTAGGACAGAGCGCAGCCTATTAGTTAGGACCATGGCCTTGGAGGTTGGCAGGAATTTTCTAAAACCGATCATGACTGTATGACTTCTTCAAGTTATGGAAACTTTCTCTGTCTCAGCTTCAACTCAGTTCAGTTCAGTTCAGTCACTCAGTCGTGTCCGACGCTTTGCGACCCCATGAATCGCAGCACGCCAGGCCTCCCTGTCCATCACCAACTCCCAGAGTTCACTCAGATTCATGTCCATCGAGTCGGTGATGCCATCCAGCCATCTCATCCTCTGTCGTCCCCTTCTCCTCCTGCCCCCAATCCCTCCCAGCATCAAAGTCTTTTCCAATGAGTCAACTCTTCGCATGAGGTGGCCAAAGTACGGGAGCTTCAGCTTCATCATCATTCCTTCCAAAGAAATCCCAGGGTTGATCTCCTTCAGAATGGACTGGTTGGATCTCCTTGCAGTCCAAGGGACTCTCAAGAGTCTTCTCCAACACCACAGTTCAAAAGCATCAATTCTTCGGCTCTCAGCTTTCTTCACAGTCCAACTCTCTCATCCATACATGACCACTGGAAAAACCATAGCCTTGACTAGATGGACCTTTGTTGGCAAAGTAATATCTCTGCTTTTGAATATACTATCTAGGTTGGTCATAACTTTTCTTCCAAGGAGTAAGCGTCTTTTAATTTCATGGCTGCAGTCACCATCTGCAGTGATTTTGGAGCCCCAAAAAATAGTCTGAAACTGTTTCCACTGTTTCCCCATCTATTTCCCATGAATTGATGGGACCAGATGCCATGATCTTTGTTTTCTGAATGTTGAGCTTTAAGCCAACTTTTTCACTCTCCTCTTTCACTTTCATCAAGAGGCTTTTTAGTTCCTCTTCACTTTCTGCCATAAGGGTGGTGTCATCTGCATATCTGAGGTTATTGATATTTCTCCCGGCAATCTTGATTCCAGCTTGCGTTTCTTCCAGCCCAGCATTTCTCATGATGCACTCTGCATAGAAGTTAAATAAGCAAGGTGACAATATACAGCCTTGACATACTCCTTTTCCTATTTGGAACCAGTCTGTTGTTCCATGTCCAGTTCTAACTGTTGCTTCCTGACCTGCATATAGGTTTCTCAAGAGGCAGGTCAAGTGGTCTGGTATTCCCATCTCTTTCAGAATTTTCCACAGTTTGTTGTGATCCACACAGTCAAAGGCTTTGGCATAGTCAATAAAGCAGAAATAGATGTTTTTTTGGAACTCTCTTGCTTTTTCCATGATCCAGCGGATGTTGGCAATTTGACATCTGGTTCCTCTGCCTTTTCTAAAACCAGCTTGAACACTGGAAGTTCATGGTTCACATATTGCTGAAGCCTGGCTTGCAGAATTTTGAGCATTACTTTACTATCATGTGAGATGAGTGCAACTGTGCGGTAGTTTGAGCATTCTTTGGCATTGCCTGTCTTTGGGATTGGAATGAAAACTGACCTTTTCCAGTCCTGTGGCCACTGATGAGTTTTCCAAATTGCTGGTATAAAAAGTGCAGCACTTTCACAGCATCATCTTTCAGGATTTGAAATAGCTCCACTGGAATTCCATCATCTCTACTAGCTTTGTTCGTAGTGATGATTTCTAAGGCTCACTTGACTTCACATTCCAGGATGTCTGGCTCTAGGTGAGTGACCACCCCATTGTGATTATCTTGGTCATGAAGATCTCTTTTGTACAGTTCTTCTGTGTATTCTTGCCACCTCTTCTTAATATCTTCTGCTTCTGTTCGGTCCATACCATTTCTGTCCTTTATCAAGCCCATCTTTGCATGAAATATTCCCTTGGTGTCTCTAATTTTCTTGAAGAGATCTCTAGTCTTTCCCAACTCAATGAAACTAAGCCATGCCCTGTGGGCCACTCAAGACAGGTGGGCATGGTGGAGAGGTCTGACACAGTGTGGTCCACTGGAGAAGGGAATGGCAAACCTCTTCAGTATTATTGCCTTGAGAACCCCATGAACAGTATGAAAAGGCAAAATGATAGGATACTGAAAGAGAAACTCCCCAGGTCAGTAGGTGCCCAATATGCTACTGGAGATCAGTGGAGAAATAACTCCAGACAGAATGAAGGGATGGAGCCAAAGCAGCAACAATACCCAGCTGTGGATGTGACTGGTGACAGAAGCAAGGTCTGATGCTGTAAAAAGCAATATTGCATAGGAACCTGGAATGTCAGGTCCATGAACAAGGCAAATTGGAAGTGGTCAAACAAGAGATGGCAAGAGTGAACCTTGACATTCTAGGAATCAGAGAACTAAAATGGACTGGAGTGGGTGAATTTAACTTAGATGACCATTGTATTTACTACTGTGGGCAGGAATCCCTTATAAGAAATGGAGTAGCCATCACGGTCAACAAAAGAGTCTAAAATGCAGTACTTGGATGCAATCTCAAAACGACAGGATGATCTCTGCTCATTTCCAGGGCAAACCAAACTGTGGGCAGGAATCCCTTATAAGAAATGGAGTAGCCATCACGGTCAACAAAAGAGTCTAAAATGCAGTACTTGGATGCAATCTCAAAACGACAGGATGATCTCTGCTCATTTCCAGGGCAAACCATTCAGTATTACGGTAATCCACGTCTATGCCCCAACCAGTAACGCTGAAGAAGCCGAAGTCAAACGGTTCTATGAAGACCTACAAGACCTTTTAGAACTAACACCCCCAAAAGATGTCCTTTTCATTATAGGGGACTGGAATGCAAAAGTAGAAAGTCAAGAAACACCTGGAGTAACAGGCAAATTTGGCCTTGGAGTACAGAATGAAGCAGGGCAAAGGCTAATAGAGTTTTGCCAAGAGAATGCACTGGTCATAGCAAACACCCTCTTCCAACAACACAAGAGAAAACTCTACACGTGGACATCACCAAATGATCAACACCCAAATCAGACTGATTATATTCTTTGCAGCCAAAGATGGAGAAGCTCTATACAGTCAACAAAAACAAGACCAGGAGCTGACTGTGGCTCAGATCATGAACTCATTACCAAATTCAGACTTAAATTGAAGAAAGTAGGGAAAACCACTAGACCATTCAGCTTTGACCTAAATAAAATCCCTTATGATTATACAGTGGAAGTGAGAAATAGATTTAAGGGACTAGATCTGATAGATAGAGTTCTTAATGAACTATGGACGGAGGTTTGTAACATTGTACAGGAAACAAGGATCAAGACCATCCCCACGGAAAAGAAATGCAAAAAAGCAAAATGGCTGTCTGAGGAGCCCTTACAAATAGCTGTGAAAAGAAGAGAAGCGAAAAGCAAAGGAGAAAAGGAAAGATACAAGCATCTGAATGTAGAGTTCCAAAGAATAGCAAGAAGAGATAAGAAAGCCTTCCTCAGCAATCAATGCAAAGAAATAGAGGAAAACAACAGAATGGGAAAAGACTAGAGATCTCTTCAAGAAAGAAAGATTAGGAAGCAGGAAATCACAGAGTGTGTTCACAGGGTTGATCAGGAGCAGTGGACTCAGATTAGGAGTGATAAAGTGTAGAAGGAGGGGGTGGCTCAGGGATGGAGGCTCTTGAATGTCAAGTCAGATTTGGCTTTTATCTTATACATTGTGGGAAACAATAAAAATATTTAAATCAAATGACAAGGTAAGGGTGGTGCTTTTAGAATGTGAGACTAGATATGTGTTTGTAATAGGGGGTGTATAATGTGGCAGAATTTAGGATGAACTTCAGCAGAGCAATGAGTTAGGTTTAGCTGTAAGTTATCAGATTCTTTGAAAAATACACGAGGAAATTGATATAAGTAAAATCACTGATTAATATCTATTAGTCATTTTAAGTCCTGCTGCTGCTGCTGCTGCTAAGACGCTTCAGTCATGTCTGACTCTGTGCGGCCCCATAGATGGCAGCCCACCAGGCTCCCCCGTCCCTGGGCTTCTCCAGGCAAGAACCCTGGAGTGGGTTGCCATTTCCTTCTCCAGTGCATGAAAGTGAAAACTGAAAGTGAAGTCTCTCAGTGGTGTCCGACTCTTCCCAACCCCATGGACTGCAGCCTACCAGGCTCCTCTGTCCATGGGATTTTCCAGGCAAGAGTACCGGAGTGGGGTGCCATCACCTTCTCGACATTTTAAGTGCACTTACCCATTATTCCTCCTAACAGTTACTGCTGTCTGCGTTTTCTGGGTCTTGGTGTTACATCCATTAACATTTCAATCTGCTTCTACACTCAGTAATTCTAGTTTTAGCAGCATTTGACCTATAGGTTCTTACAACTTAAACATTTTAAACAGAATAATTTTCTTGTGTTCATAGGAGAAAGAAGGACTTTTTATAATAGAAACATACATTTTTTTCCTGGACTTATAATGTTCTTTTTACAGTATTTTCTAGGTCTTAATAAGAGCTTCCTTGGTGGCTCAGACAGTAAAGAATTTGCCTGAAATGCAGGAGACCCAGGTTCAATCCCTGGTTCAGGAAAATCTCTTGGAGAAGGGAATGGCAACCCATTCCAATATTCTTACCTGGAGAATTCCGTGGAGAGAGGCACCTGGCAGCCTTCAGTCCATGGGGTTGCAAAGAGTTGGACATGACTGAGTGAATAACACTGCTACTACTATACAGGTCTTAATGCATCTAATCTTCACAGCAATTCTATAAGGAAATTCTATTGCCATTTTACAGATGAGAATATTAAGACTCAAAACATCTAAGTAACTTACAAAATGCACACAATCAATAAAAATTAATGGTAGAAACCAGGTTTGTTCATAGGTGTCTATGTACTTGTGCTACACGTTTCCCAAGAAAGACACCTGCAGAATGTAAAGCTCCAATTATTAAAGTTTGATCTCAATGTCAAATTTCATCTTGAGCTACATTATGCTTCATCTCTGCCTCTTACTCATCATTTGTTACATTTTAAAAATACTTTACTATTCACAAAGTTTACATTCATGGTCATATCTGATCCTCACCATGATGTAATAAATTTGACGTGGTTAACTAATTTGTTCAAGGTCTTCAACTAGTAGGTAGTACATTTGGAACTTGATTATAGGTCTTCAAATTCCAAAATCTGTATGTTTGCCAGTAGATGAAAAGAGATTTAATTCAGAGAATAAAATTTAAAAAGCATCTATTTTTAATGTGATAATCATTTACAAAGCACAGGTTATGAGTTTGGCAACATCCTGGGTACTAATTTAATAAAAAGTGTCTGCCGTTAAGGTACTCATCACTTTGGAGACTGAAAAAAAAAGATAGTGATGGAATGAGAGGGGCTATCATCTGATTGGTAGAGGAACTAGATGAGTACTAGGAAAGGAGCTGGTCAGTCTGGAGTGGGAAGAGACAGCAGTTCTGGTGGTTTGTGACTGGTGTGGAAAGAAAGATCTACTTGAGAAGCAGCACTTGAGTTGAATATTAAAGAATATACATGAGGGTTTGTGTAAAGATTTGGAGGCTTAGCGAACATAGCACTGGGGAGGTATGTGATGTCTGACCTGGAGAAAGCACGGGGTAAAAAGATGAGCCTGAAGAGCAAATCTAGGATCTGATGATCCAGGGTAAGGAATTGGGACAGGAGCTTGAAGGAAGGGAGCAATAATCTCAGATTTGCATTTCAAGAGCCACACTTAGGAAGCAATCTAGAAGATGAATTGGAGGGGACTAAAACTAGAGATTCAGACACCACATATAGAGCTGGCTTCTTGTAATAGCTATGAGAGAAAGCATTGCATGGGGATGTAGCTGGGCTCAAGATGCATGGAAGCGGAGATGAACTCAAGAGTAAATAAAAGGCGGAATCATCAGGACTTTGGGATTCTCTGGATGAAAGGAAAAGAAGATATCTAGAATGATTTCCACATTTCTGACTTGAACAACTATGGAATTTAGTGGAAGTAGAAAATATGGAGATGGGACAAAGGAGGGATACTATGAGAATGGTGGAGTGTGTTGTATATGCTGTGTTTCAGATGGCTCTTGAAAATACAAGTGGAGATGAGTCATAGGAAGTTAGATGTGTTGGGAGGCAGAAAGTCTGGACTGGTGATAGAAATTTAGAAGTCTGCAATGCATTACTAGTGCTTAACAATAATAATACTTCCAAATATTGGTTGACCATGTATTTTTTTGGGCCCCCAAATCACAGCAGATGGTGACTGAAGCCATGAAATTAAAAGATGCTTGTTTCTTGGAAGAAAAGTTAAGACCAACATAGACAGCATATTAAAAAACAGAGACATCACTTTGTTAACAAAGGTCCATCTAGTCAAAGCTATGGTTTTTCCAGTAGTCATGTATGGATGTGAGAGTTGGACTATAAAGAAAGCTGAGTGCCAAAGAATTGATGTTTTTGAACTGTGATGTTGGAGAAGACTCTAGAGAGTCCCTTAGACAGCAAGGACATCCAACCAGTTCATCCTAAAGGAAATCAGTCCTGAATATTTATTGGAAGGACTGATGCTGAAGCTGAAACTCCAATACTTTGGCCACTTGATGCAAAGAACTGACTCATTTGAAAAGACCCTGGTGCTGAGAAAGATTGAAGGCAGGAGGAGAAGAGGATGACAAAGGATGAGATGGCTGGATGGCATCACCAACTCAATGGATGTGAGTTTGAGTGGACTCTGGGAGTTGGTGATGGGAGGGAAGCTTGGCGTGCTGCAGTCCATGGGGTCACAAAGAGTCAGACACAACTGAGCGGCTGAACTGAACTGAACTGACCATGTTTTTGGCATTCATTTTTCTGCATATACCTAATGTTTCATGTCTCATTTAATCATCCCAAGAAAATTTTATGAAGGACATTATTGTCCTTATTTTATGGGAGAGAAAACTGAGGTTCAAAGAGTTCATGAAATTATCATGGTTGTTATAAGGGTGGATAAATTAGGGAGATTATGTAGAAGAAAAAAGAAGATTCAGAATACAGGTTGGTGTTTGTTTGCCAGAGGTGGAGGGTAGGTGAAAGAGATGAAAGGGCTGAAGTATACAAACTTTCCATTATAAGATAAATAACTTTTGGGAATGTAATGTATAATGTCGGAGAAGGCAATGGCAACCCACTCCAGTACTCTTGCCTGGAAAATCCCATGGATGGAGAAGCCTGGAAGGCTGCAGTCCATGGGGCCACTAAAGTTGGACATGACTGAGCGATTTCACTTTCACTTTTCACTTTCATGCATTGGAGAAGGAAATGGCAACCCACTCCAGTGTTCTTGCCTGGAGAATCCCAGGGACGGGGGAGCCTGATGGGCTGCCATCTATGGGGTTGCACAGAGTTGGACATGACTGAAGTGACTTACCAATACCAATACCAATGCATAATGTGGTGACTGTGGTTAATAATATTCTATTGTATATTTGAAAGTTACTAAGAGAAGAGATCTTAAAAGTTCTTATCATAAGAAAAACATTTGTATTTGTAACTATGTTTGGTGATGGATGCTAACTAGACTTATTGCAGGGACTGTTTCACAATATAAACATTTATAAAAATATTACATTGTACACCTAAAACTAGCATAGTGTTATATATAGAGACAATATTTTAATAAAAAAGAAGATGGCAGACTGCTTAGAACTCTAAGGAACAATCTGCACAAATATTTGTGCTGTGCTGTGTCGCTTGGTTGTGTGTGACTCTTTGCGACCCCATGGACTATAGCCCACCAGGCTCCTCTGTCTGTGGGGATTCTCCAGGCAAGAATACTGGAGTGGGTTGCCATGCCCTCCTCCAAGGGATCTTCCCAGCCCAGGGATTGAACCCAGGTCTCCCGCATTGCACATGATCCAGCTTTACCATCTGAGCCACCAGGGAACAAATATTTACTGAATGTCAATTATGTGTCAGGCACTATTTTAAGTATTAGAGATTTTCCCTAAAGTTGAAGTAAACAAATTATTTCAAGTCCCAATTTTTTTAAAATCTACAAATATGTTTTTGACTATAATGTTTTTAAAAATGCATCTGATCAGGATGCAACGTGAAGTGTGTGTTTAATAATCCCAAATTACTGGTAAGATTTTGAAGAGCAAGATGATGTTAGAAAAATAATGCCACGTTTTTTAATCAAGAAAAGGAAGATTTTACATTTCTGTCAGATATGAAAGCTCTTTGGGAGAAAGTTAACAGAGGATGGTGACACAGGGCTTGGGGCTTATGCTTTGTCTTTCATCTTCATTGACTATGTAACCTGCTTAATAAATACTTAATGGACATTCATGTAAACAATAAAATAATACCTATAATAATATAGTTTGACACAAGATAAACACAAAATTGAGGGAAGATATCATTAGAATCTAACTCTGAATCACATGTTATCTTGTATGGCATTAAATATGTTTTTTGATTCCCTATAACAGTATATGTCACTTATTGAGGTGCCAATATCTAGGACCAGATTCAATACCAAGACTGTTACAATCATTATTTTGTTTGTCAACCTGATGACTGAGATTTTCAGCCTTCTATCAATGTTATAAGATTGTTCTTATTTATCATGTGTAACTTGAGTCTCATAAAGGGTAAATAACTTGCCCAAAGTCATAAACCTGACACATGGAATCTAAAGAAATGATGATCTCATTCCATCCTATAGCCTCTCAAATGTAAATCCTCAGTAAGCAGCTCAAAGGAAGCCCTTCACCACTTTAGCTAAAATTATTTGCCTGTTTTGCCCATACTTTAATCTCGTCAGCAAAAGGACTATGAATATGTGCCTTACTGTTCTCTACTTACACAGACATTCTTGTCATCTCCTTACTATCATCCTCCTCATTCTAAAAGTATGAATGACCATCGGAAAGCAAGGTTGAGTCAAAAACAGGAGATGAACATAGATGGTTGTGTTTCTGACAAGAGGCAAGAAAAAAAGATCCCTCAGAATGTTCATTTGTCCCTGTGTAGTTATCAGGAATAACATTGTGCAAACTCCATATGAAGAAAATGTGTCATAACACGCTAAGGGGAAAAGTGAACGTAGAGGAAATGACAGCGCTTTCTTAGCTAGGAAATCTGTCACTCCTAATTAGTTAATATAAAAGATTTCATGAAAAATGTGGAATTTCAGGAAGTGTATGCTAATTTCACATTTCACTGTATGAATCACTGTGTCTGGCTCCAACAGGATCTGTATGCAAATAATATACTGGCTTTAAAAAGCAAAGTAAAACAAAACATGAGGCTAACCAGGATTTCTTCAGGGTATTAAGACAACCACTCTGTGGTTTCAACAATGTTTGCCCAAATGAATTACCTGGATTATAATATTACAGAAATATATTATACGAAATTAAATTTCACTTGTCAAATATAAAGCATTTAAAGTTGAGTATTTGCTAAGTTCTTATTGAACAGTGTGACAGTTTCCTTTGTACCTTATTCAGCAAAGAAAACAGTTTAGATGAAATATATTATCATGGGAAATATTATCCAATAAGATGATTAAAATAGTTAGCTTTTCTTGAAGCCAGTGTTTTTCCTCTAAATTGCTAAAGGAACTTTGCAAAAGTTTACCATCTAAAGAACAATGTATGTCATACATTTAGCTTTACTACTACAAATAAAATGAATTTAAATGTTCATACCAAATTCCAGATGTCCAAGCTGGTTTTAGAAAAGGCAAAGGAACCAGAGATCAAATTGCCAACATCCACTGGATCACTGAAAAAGCAAGAGAGTTCCAAAAAAAAAATCTATTTCTGCTTTATTGACTATGCCAAAGCCTTTGACTGTGTGGATCACAACAAACTGTGGAAATTTCTGAAAGAGATGGGAATACCAGACCACCTGACCTGCCTCTTGAGAAACCTTTATGCAGGTCAGGAAAACAGTTAGACCTGGACATGGAACAACAGACTGGTTCCAAATAGGAAAAGGAGTATGTCAAGGCTGAATATTGTCACCTTGCTTAGTTAACTTCTGTGCAGAGTACATCATGAGAAACATTGGCCTGGAAGAATCACAAGCTGAAATGAAGATTACCGGGAGAAATATCAATAACTTCAGATATGCAGATGACACCACTCTTATGGCAGAAAGTGAAGAGGAACTAAAAAGCCTTTTGATGAAAGTGAAGGAGGAGAGTGAAAAAGTTGGCTTAAAGCTCAATATTCAGAAAATGAAGATCATGGCATCTGGTCCCATCACTTCATGAGAAATAGATGGGGAAACAGTGGAAACAGTTTTTTGGGCTCCAAAATCACTGCAGATGGTGACTGCAGCCATGAAATTAAAAGACGCTTACTCCTTAGAAGGAAAGTTTTGACCAACCTAGATAGCATACTAAAAAGCAGAGATATTACTTTGCCGACTAAGGTCCATCTAGTCAAGGCTATGGTTTTTCCAGTAGTCATGTATGGATGTGAGAGTTGGACTATGAAGAAAGTTGAGCGCCAAAGAATTGATGCTTTTGAATTGTGGTGGTGGAGAAGATTCTTGCAAGTCCCTTGGACTGCAAGATCCAACCAGTCCACTCTAAAGGAGATCAGTCCTGGGTGTTCATTGGAAGGACTGATGCTGAAGCTGAAACTCCAACACTTTGGCCACCTCATGTGAAGAGTTGACTCATTGGAAAAGACCCTGATGCTGGGAGGGATTGGGGGCAGGAGGAGAAGGGGACAACAGAGGATGAGATGGCTAGATGGCATCACCAACTCAATGGACATGGGTTTGTGTATACTCTGGGAGTTGGTGATGGACAGGGAGGCCTGGTGTGCTGCGATTTATGGGGTCGCAAACAGTCAGACATGACTGAGCGACTGAACTGAACCAAGTCTAAACTAGCCATTTCACTTTTTTACCACAATCAGCTTGACATTTTATTTTTAATCTTAAGCAACTTGCTTTGGATTAATTTGACACAGCTTAGTGAATTTTTCTGAATTAGATTAGGGGGAGAAAACAAAACCAAAAATATAACCCAAACCAATAAAATATTAAATATTTTGTTGGACTTAACATTTAGTTGTTCTGTGACTATAAAATTGTTTCTAATATTATATATGTATATAAATGTAGTTATAGATATGACTGTATAATATACTATCTCCATATCGCTCCATAAAATTACTTTGAGAATTAAGTGATATAAAATGTTAAGCATAACAATAATAACAGCAATTGTGATCATTATAATTATTTTTATCCTCATGATTATGTATTTTATCTGAAGACTATTAGCAAATGCCTTTTACTGATGAGAAAATGGCAAATTCACTTATCAAGATAATGTTTATGCTTCTTGGTTCATTATAATCATTCACTGGTTTTAACTGAAATGTTAAATTCATTACCATCCTCAACAATGTGCTTCAATTTCACAAGTGTGAGTGAATTTCATTTGATGGCAGTTCCTAGCAGGAACTCATTCAACATGTTCATACTTAACTACTGTAATCATGGCAAAGGATTTATCTTAAAATTAAGAAATTATTGTCTTCCACAATATATCTATACCAGAACCCTAATTATTAACAACTTTTTCTTTTATGGCATTCATCTTATTAGTCATTGCCTTCAAACAACAGATTCAAATATAATGAACAACAAAGTTATTAGTCTGTACTAGGATTACTAATATGAAATCACTCACACATAACTTTATGTTTTTGTTTCTGAACCTTCAAGACTGTTTTTCTATTTCTCTTGATTATGCTATGTAATTTCTCAGCAAATTGGTGACAGAATTAATACTTTGAACTGAATTAATTAACTAATAGCTCTTAGTTTCTTGGGCAAAATTTGTACTTAGATATGTTGGCTGAAACTTTAAGTGAGAATGGGTTGAATTTTCCAAGGAGTTAAAATTCAACAAAATATGGTCATCTAATAGTTCTTTGGATAACATTTCAAGGCAGAATCTATAGCGATAGCTTTCTCCAGAATGACAAAGGTGATTGACAGGATATTGTTTTAGACTACAGTAAACCAGGGCTTCCCTAGTGGCTGACTGTAAAGAATCCACCTGCAGTGCAGAAGACCTGGGTTCAATCCCTGGATCAGGACGATTCCCTGGAGAAGGGAATGGCTACCCACTCCAATATTCTTGCCTAGAGAATTCCATGGACAGAGGAACCTGGTGGTCTATAGTCCATGAGGTTGCAAAGAGTTGGACACAACTGAGTGACTAACACAAACACACACACTCAAAGCAAGGATAAGATCATTCCAATTCACCCAAAATATTTAACTGCAAAGGGCTATTCCAAAGAATTACAATGACTGAATCCACTCAGTGCAAACGACAGGGAGTGGTGCTGTGTTGATGGATCACAAGCCAGTTCTTCCTGGGAAAGTCATCTAGAATTAAAATCAAAGGAAGCAAACCATGTCACAACTGGCATGCACTGTCATCAGAGTTTCCAAGTAAGAATTACGTGGCTTCTTGACAGGAGAACAAGACTGAGGCTTTCAGCAGATGACCTGAATGGTTTCTCTGAAAGTCTACCCAATCACACTCTTTTCATTGCTTTATTAAAATAATAAAAAAAATTAGTGACAACATACTTTTGGAATTTAAACAACAGCAGCAAGAGAAACCTCTCAACATTTGTTCCTATCAAGTTATATTTTAAGTCTTTGTAGAAAGTCTGAATACCTCCATATTTGGCAATGGTAACTGATGGCAGAAATTACATTATTATTTACTGAAAATTGATGTTATTCTGAACCAATTTTTGCAAACATGAACAGTACAGAGAGAGCTATATAAGCATAAAGATTTTGAATTCATAAATTGTCACATTTGAACACTGTCTTGCTCTCACTTCTCTATTAAAATAGTAGAGAGCAACACAAAAAAATTCTTTTTTCCCTAAAAATCCAAGTGATGCAGGGTGTGTCTCAACAGAAAAAAGAGCAGGGAATTTAATAATACAAATGCACAAAAGAGGAAATAGAATGGAAATTCAAAATATTGCAGAAAGTTAAAAACCTTACAGTCCCCAGAGGCTATCAGACGGATTTCATAAATGGAACTACTACTTCTCGAAGCTGAGTGTGCTGATGTTACCAATCCTGTCACTAGAATTTGATTCTAGGAAAATATCCTATTACACCAGCTATTTAGCCATATCCACAACCCACCCCGCCTCCACTAAATCCACTAATTTCTCATGTTTAACTTAAAAAAGGCCCTGAAAAATGATGAGGCTCATTGATAAACTGACATATTTCCCCCAAACCTGCAACTGAGAAAATTATTTACATTTGATGGATATATATTTTAAATATATTTTTTAAAAAGTATTTTCAAGCGCAGAGCCTTTTTTACTCATCCTCTATGTTATACATAAATTAATGGTTACGTGGGTGTGCTTCAATCTTTAACCCACAATATTCAATATTCAACTTAGATATCAAATGCTTGGGTAATTCTTTTCTAATATCCCCAATTTGGTTAACTATGCCTTCTACTTATTACTTTAAAATAGCACTCTAGTTTGTCTGTGGACTTCCCTGGTGGCTCAGATGGTAAAGAATCTGCCCACAATGCAAGAGACCCAGGTTTGGTCCCTGGATTGGGAAGATCCCTTGGAGGAAGAAATGGCAACCCACTCCAGTATTTTTGCATGAAGAATTCCACGGACAGAGGAACCAGGCAGGCTGTCATCCATGGGATCATAGGAGTTGGGCATGACTTAATGACTAACACATACACACAGTTTGTCTGTATTGTGGTTGTAACTTATTGCCTACTTCTATATGTTTACTGGGCTTCCCTGATAGTTCAGTTGGTAAAGAATCCATCTGCAATGCAAGAGATGTCAGTTCAATTCCTGGATCAGGAAGATTCACTCGAGAAGGGAAAGGCTACCCACTCCAGTATTCTGGCCTAGAGAATTTCATGGACTGTACAGTCCATGGGATCACAAAGAGTCAGACATGACTGAGCAACTTTCATATGTTTACTGCCTGGGCAGAAAGGAGATCAAACCAGTCAATCCTAAAGGAAATCAACCCTGAATGTTCATTGGAAGGACTGATGCTGAAGCTCCAATACTTTGGCCACCTGATGTGAAGAGTCAACTCATTGGAAAAGACCCTGATGCTGGGAAAGATTGAGGGCAGGAGGGGAAGAGGGTGACAGAGGATGAGATGGTTGGATGGCATCAGCAATTTAATGGATGTGAGTTTGAGCAAACTCCGGGAAAGAGTGAAGGACAGGGAAACCAGGCATGCTGCCATCCATAGGGTTGCAAAGAGGTGAACATGACTTAACGAATAAACAACAACAACAAATACATTTACTCAGGGCAGCAATTTCTACTGTTAATCACTTTCTCTTGCTCCCACAAAGCTTGGAACTTGGAGGCAGTCTCAAAATATACAGATGGATGAATTCTGAAAACCATGAATTTGGGTGTTATCATTTGTTATTAAGGATATTTCTAAAATTAATAACCTTAAACATGATTTTGAGTACTGAAAAGTTAGAATAACAACAACAAAAAACATGTGACATTATTTTTTAAAAAGCTTAGAAAACCTCAAGGAAAGCAAAGGTTTATCCAGATATTTTGTAAGGTTCTTTTTATGAAAAAAATAGTGTGAATTCATGTTCTTAGAAAGAAGAGATTAGCTCTCTCCATGAGTATACAGAAGGAAGATATGCTTTAAATGGCTGTTTTAGTCCATGAGCTGAGCAGAATTTTGCCAAGAAAAGATGAAGTGCCCAATTAGAGGATACTAAGTCAGGGAAAAATATTCCCTGGGATAGCGTTAAATATGAATACTAAAAAATCTGCTATTTTCTCATAAACAAACCTTATAGGAAATAATTCTAAAAGGAAAATGTGCTCTGGCATGATGTAGAATTACACTACTGGGGATTTGGAGAGGCAGTACTAGTCACTGAAAAAAGATCAGTCTTAGAGGCAAACCATTCCGAGTTCAAATCCTAGCTCCACCCTTTAGTTGCTTGAACTAATGAAAAGGTTTAAATTCTTTATTAAAAATTCCTTAATTTCTTCTGTAAAGTGGGGGAAATATGCCTAGCTTACAAAGCAAAAAAAAAAAAACAACAACAACAACAACCCACAAAAACACTCCCACCAAAATATGTACAAGGCTTGATATATGGTATATCTTCAACAAGTATTATTTATTGTTATTTTATTTCAGCCTATTTATCCTGTTGATTACTTTTAGGGATTCAGGGACATATTTTAAATCCTCTTTTGAATCTCAGTATGAGAAATAAAGTTAAAATTACACACATCTGATTAGAAGGACTGTTATAAAACTTAAAGTGAAGAGGGTGTCATATCAGTATATAGTAATATTAAGGATTAACATGGAAAATAGTTTTCAAACTCAGAATAGATGATAATTGGCAATGACAGGAGTCCAGGGAAGGGACCAAGCTGTCATTATGGGTTTATTTACCATTCATTCTTTTTCTTGGGACATGGATAACTTATCATTACAAATTAAAGGAAAGCTGCATTTAATAGTGCTTTTCAAAATAATTGAAAAGGTAGACTTTAGTTTGCTTGCCACAAAATAATATATATCAGTAACTCCCTTGACATCAAAGTTATATTGTTTGTCCTGTTGGGAATACAACTTGCTTTGCTTTAACCAATAATCCTAGGAATTTTCTTTTTCTCATTTTAGCTAATAAATAGAGGTCATATTGCTACCTCCTGTGTTTCTGGTGGTTCTGAATCTTGGCTCACAAAAGTGCCTAGGTTAAAAAAAAACGAAAACTTGGTCACTCTGTCTCAGACACATTAAAAGAAACACAAAGACCACATCTGAAGGTGACTTGAGATTCTCAGGAGATTAAGCTCAAGACTGTAAAATGCAGTGTCCGAAGACCCTGCTCTGGGTGCCGGATCAAGCGCTGACTTGTTTGTGAACCCACTGTGTTGTAACAAAAGAGTCCCCTATTTTTCTCAAAAAAAAAAAAAAATAATGAAAATAACAAGTACTTCACATGCAAGTTTACTACTGAAGCATGCTTTCATGCCCATCATTTGACTTCCTTTCCCCATCTCCCTCTGAGATAGGGAGAACAAGGATTATTTCAACCCCAAATGTTCTAGATGAGGTCTTATGATTTGTCCCAGTGAGAGCTGTAAGATTTAAGAGATAAAACTTTAGCTTGAACCCCATCTTAGAGTTTGAGCCCTTTCCTCTGATGAACAATAGTTACTGAAGTATGTTCTACCAAATACTATCTTCACGTGATGACACAGGTAAAGAATTCGCAGGGTCAAAGAAGACAGAAACTGCTGAAGTAAAGAAAGTTCAGCTGTTTACTGCCCTGTCAATAAAGCAGTGTGTGTTGTCAATAGGAAATAAGAAGGTGAACATATTTAACCAGACAGACACTACAAGACACATCTTGTACTAGACAGACAAGATGAACACATTCATGGGAAACTGCCTGATATTATGCTTAGATAATAATGCAAAAATCTATGCAAAAACATAGATGTTTTGTTGGATGTTTATTAGTTCAAATTCTGATTTAGCCCCTGGCTTTCTTCTCTGAAGCCAGTTACCATATTCTACCCCAAAGTCTCCCTGATAGTGGAGAGAGATGGGGCACTGACCTTTTGGTCCAGGCATCCTGAAGGGTTCATACTTTCACAGTCAAAGTCTTTCCAAAGTGAAGAAATTTGAATGTTATGATTTGGAGCAAATAAACTAGAGTTTTGAATATGTGCATCACTTTGAAAATTGTCTTGCTTTAGACTTTAGTACAGAAGTTAAAATAAGCCATCTCTTACGTTTTTGAGTTGTATTGAGTCTGTTTAGGGAGCTTTTGGGGGCATTTTGGAAAAGAGGGATGGATGTCACCATGTGGAAATAATAGTGTTTTTGGAAAAAAAATTAAAGGAATATTATTTTGTGTTATGTGCACTCATCCCCAGGGGACCTATACAGGAAAATTAAAAAGAAAACCTTCCCACCATTGGTGAAACAAATGAAAGATTCTGTTTTCACTGGCTTACAAAATAATCCCCTAAATATTAGCAACAGTATTTTTATTTCTCTCATTTCAGATGCTTCATGGGGATAAAAGACTTGATTTACAAGTGGGAAATAGCCATATATATAATTTCAACCATCCAAATTGAAAACTGGTAGCATCTCACATTTTTAATTAATAACAGGGCTGCCATTCACATCAACTCATATGGGATTGATGCTAGCCAATGTGTTATAATCTCATTCCGAATAGAGAAAAGGCTGCAGACACAGATGTGGTAGATACGTTCCTGTGGTTATGGTTTTTACGTAAAATAACTGAAATCTCTAACTGGTGTAAAGGCATCATGAATATAAGGATACGCTTGGATCCTAAAAATGGTTGAACCTAAAGGAATAAGAAGCTCAGGAATAGAAGTGTTATAGTTACACAACTGGGCACTCAGTCCCTGGTTTGAATCCTAGTCTTGTTAGGACTCACTTACTAGCTATGTGACTTTCTGCAAGTTTCTTAACCTTTCTTGAAGCATCACTTGCTTATTTATAGGATGGAGATAATCATGCCTGTTTCTCCGAGGTGTAGTAATGATGAAAAAAGCCAATATATGTAAAGAGATAATGTTCTGACATGGTTATAACCAATCACTCAATAACTATTTTCTTTACCTGCAGCAAAAAGGGGATTAGTGTAAAGGGAGTGATAATTTGAGAAGCTTTTTGTAAAACTGGTAACTCTGAAATAGCTGCGATCCCTGGAAATGTTCCTCAGAAGCAATGTAGCAATAAAATGTATATTTTATTTTTCTAGACTATGTTCTCCAGGTTCACCACAAGCATTACCCGTCAGGAAGTGAGCAAAGAAAAACCTGTGCCATACTTCTGAGATTTTGATGTTTATAGTTACTTGATATTTCTAGTGAAATTGCTGGAAAACAAAACAAAATAAAAAATGCTTTTTGTGCTCAAACACATCCATCGAGTCAGTGATACCATAAAACCATCTCATCCTCTGGCATCCCCTTCTCCTCCTGCCTTCAATCTTCCCCAGCATCAGGGTCTTTTCAATGAGTTTTTTAGTTTGCAAAAATGAGATCAAAAATGGATCTTCATGTCAATGTATAGCAAAATGAATACAGTATTGTAAAGCAAAACAAACTAAAAAATAAAAATTAATTTAAAAAAATGGATCTATAAAACCTATAAAAAATCATTTGCTGACTAAGATCCGTCTAGTCAAGGCTATGGTTTTTCCAGTGGTCATGTATGGATGTGAGAGTTGGACTGTGAAGAAAGCTGAGCGCCGAAGAATTGGTGCTTTTGAACTGTGGTGTTGGAGAAGACTCTTGAGAGTCCCTTGGACTGCAAGGAGATCCAACCAGCCCATTCTGAAGGAGATCAGCCCTGGGATTTCTTTGGAAGGACTGATGCTCAAGCTGAAACTCCAGTACTTTGGCCACCTCATGTGAAGAGTTGACTCATTGGAAAAGACTTTGATGCTGGGAGGGATTGGGGGCAGGAGAAGAAGGGGACAACAGAGGCTGAGATGGCTGGATGGCATCACTGACTCGATGGGCATGAGTCTGAGTGAACTTCGGGAGTTGGTGATGGACAGAGAGGCCTGGCGTGCTGCGATTCATGGGGTCGCAAGGAGTCGGACACAACTGAGCGACTGAACTGAACTGATGGAGAAAAAAATACATATTTGTTTACAAAATCTGGTTTAACAGAATGTGGAAAATAACTTATAAAATTCAAGAGACAGAAACTTAGCATTAAACAAGAATGAACTGGTTAACATAGTGAATACTGTATATACTGTATACAATACTTATTACCCTCAAAAGAGACTGAATATAAATCACTTCCAAAATAATTAACTGTAATTCATGAATGGCAGATCTATAACATATTTATGAGAGAAATTAGAATGCTTGTGGTTTATCTAGAATCTTCTGAGGTCACTGAAAGTGAAAGTGAAAATGAAGCTGCTCAGTCGTGAAAGACTCTTTGCGACTCCATGGACTGTAGCCTACCAGGCTCCTCTGTCCATGGGATTTTCCAGGCAATAGTACTGGAGTGGATTGCATTTCCTTTTCCAGGGGGTCTTCCCAACCCAGGGATTGAACCTGGGTCTCCCGCATTGTAGACAGACGCTTTACCGTCTGAGCCACCTGGCAAGTCCTATGATAGTGTAAATGCACCTCCCAGAAAACATTCTGGTTCAGCTTGGTATTGATTTTATTTTTAAATTTTAATGTTTTTCACTTGGAGGAGAGTTTTTGGCTCATTTTCAGTTGTAGTTTTGCTTCTGTCTAGTTGGACAGTCTTGTGTTTTGCTAAATTTCTGGGCTACCTAAGGCTTTTCTACTTTTCATACACACACTGGATTATCGGAGACAGTTACCCAAGTTCCTGGAGACAGCTAATCTCAGCCAAGAAACCATAACTCAGCTTCTTACTCATCAAGCTAGGACTAAAGAGAACAATGCATGACAGATAGATAGGTTCTTCATTCCGGCTCATAAATCATGGTCAGAGCTTGAGGAATCAATCTGTTTGATATTAACTAGTTTGTTTACTGACGTTAGCCTAATTTTCAAGACATTTTCTAGAGACTAGAAACACCTGAAGCTTGAAAGAGAGACAATGAACTTGTGTAACAACAAAGAGGCAAGATAATTTACTTTTGTCTTGAAGACATCTGAATTGCTTTAGAGTCTCTGTTTTCTCTGAAAAGCAGGTATTTGCCTTGGACTCACTTTATCTCAATGAATAACAATCCTTCTTTTTTTGATTGTAATACACTCTTGACTGAACGGTAAATACCAGCTTTTAAGATGGAAACCACCATGGCGATACGCATGAGTGATATTTCTCATGCGATTGATTCTGGAGTCCCATGCCCTTGATGGCTGGCCTGGGAAAGCAGGAGGTCATTGTTAGCTCACTCTATTTGTATACAGCTATTGAAAGTTAGAGGCTTTCTCTTGGGCTTGGCCTCTTAAATGCAGTGCAAAACACAATTCCCACTAACATGCCACTTGAAGTAAGGAAACCGTATTCATATCCTGTGAGCCAATGTGGATTTTTCCACTTATGCCCATTTAATGTCTCAGTTCCTGAACGCAAGAAAAGGGGTGTCAGAAGCTTAGCATTTCCAGGATTTGGGATGGGGGAATCCTGTGAGTGCTGTCTCATGACTTGAGGAAATTTATCTATTCTGAGAAACTCATAGTTATTTATCCCTATAATAATTACTCATTTCTAATTTGAGAAAGAGTAGTTTGGAAGACAGGAGTCTTGCTGTAGTGATTCATTTCTTTCTTTCATGGGGATTAAGAGCATTACTGGACAAAGTACAATGTGAGTTGCATCATTTTACACTACAAATGAGAGCAATATGAGATATTAAGGGATGGACATTTTCCAAAGTCTAATTCTGCTTTGTGTCAACAGCAGGATTAGCTTTAAGGGTGATCTTTTTTTAAAATTTTCTTTTTCTTAAGTATCTCCAATTCTAATGCCATGTGCGACTCACTCTCAGAAATGGAACCAGTACAGAAAACATGTGGTAAAACCTCCTGTTTCTAATCCCACAGAGGACACATAATTGGTGGTCCTTTGAGGTTGGCCTTTGTAAGAATTGTGGGAACAAGGCTTAGGGACAGGGACTGTCCCTCAGTGAAGAGGCTCAGGCCATCTGTGTGTATGAAAATATACACCACATGTTGACCAGGTAGACCCCAAAAGCTCAACCAGCAGAGACAAGGACAGCTTTATGAAAAGGGGAGTAAGCTTCTATGACAAAGTATGTATTTCTATGTGGGTAAAATTAGGAAGGAGAACAACTGGAAACTAGATGATAGATGTAGAATAATAATAGAGAGCGCCCAAGAAAACATAAACATGAAAATATAAATAATATGAAAATAGAAAAAAGTGTAGAATTAGTAGAAGACAAATGCCTTCAATGAATAGTTTATCTTTCTAGAGCTCAATGTACTTTGTAAATCCTTTTGGTTATTGGCAAGAAACCTTTGGGAGTTAAATGGATGGAATTATTATATTCCTTTGATAACCAATAGCAACTTACTTTGGTTTAGAAAGAAGAAATCTTTTGCAAGTGGTTGATCGATGTTAAGAGATAAAGATTTTTGTCCTGATCCTACTGATAGACAGGTCATCTGACCTCTCTGGGCCTTAGATTTCCCATCTGCAAAATGAGTTAATGGATTCTAAAATTCCTTCTGTTGCTGGAATAATCAACATAAGACTACTGTTTAGAATAGCCTTTTGGACCTTTCTTCATATGAACATTACTATTCATTCACTCTTCTGAGTTACTTTAACCTCTGTATATTTTCTTTCAGATCTCCATTTAAGAGACAAAATTTCTCAAAATGAAGTAAACAGAAGCACGTGGATTTGGGATTACAAATTGGTATCATTGCTGTTATCTGATGCTCTGTTGTTAAAATTTTGAACTTATCACTTAATTCCTTTGCATTACTATATTTCTTCCTACTCATTAAAGATAAGTTGTTGTCTCTTCTTGGATTATAGAAGAAAGGATTGAAAATTTTAGGATGTCTGTTAGTATTTTCCAGGCCATTATTCTATCACTCTTAAGCTAAATCAACAAAGTAAAGCAAATGACAGTTTTTCTTTTGGGATCTGTGTGGGAGTGATGCCACTTTAGTCTAAAACATAAACACCTAGACCTGTATGTTTGCTAAACTCTCTTTCTTTTCCTAAAGGCCTCATACAAGTCTGTACTTTATTCTTCCTCGCTTCTAACTCCTCACCCTACCTGCAAGCTGACTTCTGATCCTGCCCTACAATGAAACTGTTCTTGCCAATGGACAAACCTCATTCACTCTCTGCAGCAATTAACACCATGTTTTCCTTCCTGGAAATTCTCTCCACCCTAAGATCCCATGACACTAATCTTTCCTGTTTTTTTATTTTCTCTACTTCTTGGTCCTCTATTAGAATTCTTCTTTGTCTGTACAGCTCTTAAATGTCTGTATTTACCAGGCTTGTGTCCTTGACCCTTTTTTCCCCCTTATATGCTCTTGCTGGGTGATTTCCCTCTCATAACTTTTATCTCAAGTCTAGATCTCTTCTCTGGAGCTCCAGGCCAATGTTTCCGCTGCCTTCCAGAATTCTCCACCCACAGGCATCTTATACGCAAACATTTAAAATCCAACTCTTTATCTTCCATCTAAATCTACTTCTCTTCCCATAATTTCTGTCTCAGTAAATGCCCCACCATCCACCCCATCATCCAACCTAATCTGGAAGCATCTTCTCATTCCTCACTTCTGATCAATTACCCAGCCTATCCGTTTCTGTTTCCATTAGCAAGGTTCAAGACTTGGTCATTTCTCACTTGAATTACTGCAAGGACCTATTCCAGCCTTTTCTTTCTGTGATCAATTTTCCAAAATGCAACCAGAAAGATTTTTTAAAAAAATTATCTAACACTGTCATCCTACCCACTTCTTTCAAGTGCTGGAAAGCTTTCTGCTTAAAGCTTTCTGTTTCATGTTAAAATCTAAACTCTTTGTAATGATTTCCTAGTACTTCTTGCCCTCCCTCTTATCCATCTCTTCAATTTGTCTTCCAGCACATACCCTCTGCTCCTCCAACTTGTATTTATTGCAGTCTCATGAATCAGCCATGCCCTTTTAACAAGTTTAACAAATATTCTTGACTGATTGTGGAGCATCTTATCTCTAACTTGGCAGGGTATATTGGGGTTGCCTACTTGTCCTCTATCCAACCTGACATGGAACTGATGAAGATGAGGTCTTGGTCTTACTCCTTTCACTCCAGTGCTCCCAACAGTTCTGAACTTAACACAAAACTTAATACATGAGCTGAGATTTAGTTTTTCAATTTCACCTTGCTTGTAGAAATTATTTCAAAATAGCTATTGCATAAAGCATGCTTTATTTCCTTTTTTGCTCTTAGTTTTGCAAATTTTTGACAGAAAGAAATTATTATTATTATTATTTTTATTCCCAGTCTGATTCCTAGCAAACATACCTAAATTGTCCCCTTCATATGATCATCTATAATTTCTTGGAGAAGATCCAAACCAGTATTCATATATTGTTCAGACTTTTTTCTTTACGATTCTAACCATAGTATAAAAATTTAACTGCTTGTATCAAAGAGAAAGACAAATTTTAAATTATCAAATACAGAAAAGTCTTTGTGAAGATTTTATTCCAAGAGTATTCATATTTAGAATTCTTCTGCTTTTCTTAGTAACTAAATTGCTCCCCGATTTAGTTTACAGATAGTGAACAAAACTTATCACACTTGATTGTTTCTGCTCACTGGCTTGCCTGGCTCCCCCTTTATCTGTGAGGTCCAAAAGGGAGGGGCCGTGTCTATCTTTTTGACACATATCTACAGCACCAAGCCTTACACCATAGTTGGCCCTTAAAAATATTTTTTAGCAAAAGTTGAAATATCTAGCTTTTGTTTTATAAAAGCCTGATTTTTACACACATAAAAGACAATGTTATCTGCCAAAAGATGAGACAAATGTCACACAAGGTCACAAAAATTGTAGTGGATCAACTTTTTATCATGAAATGCCAAAAAGTCATTCTAAGCTTGACTCTTATGCACAGCTTGTTGAAAGTTTTACAATTCAAAATAAGCTTTTGGTCAATCATAGCCAGGCCTCTAAATGAATCTGGGATAAATTTAGTACTGATTAAACTTGGCAAGTTATCTCTATGGGAAGCAAGGCACAGCAAAGTGGATTTCTATTTCTATTATATCTAAGACAGGGAGGCAAAGACAAACTTTTCAAGAACCACTCCACCTATAAGAACATAAACATTGGATTCAGAAGTATCTGTTAATCCACATAGATTTTCAATGATAAACTTTCCCAGGATTATAAGTTTTCCTTCTGCAGTTTCTTCATACGTGATCAATCATCAGGAAGTCATACCACATCAAGGGATGCTCATAATAGACTCAATATTCTCCATTTAATATCATTTAGGCAAGCCATTCTCTTCACATTCACGGTTGTTAAAAAAAGAGAATCTTTTTTAGTATATGTGTCTGGTTACGAGAGAACAGGATAAACCCCAAGTTACAAGAAGTGACATTTTTGTTTTCTGATTCAGCACAAGGAAAGCCAGAATCAGCAAGACCTGTTTCCCTGCATGAAACTTTAGAGTCAAAGTCCTGATCTAGATATGGGTACTGCAAAAACAGAATGAGATATTCTGCTAAGGTAGCACTGCTCGGAATGATCAGAACAGATTTCATCTTGCTGGGAAATATCACTCAGTTTTGTAATAAAGCTGGAAAGACTTCCTAACCAAGATGCTTTCAATGATGCAAAGCTTGGACTTTCTGGCTTTCCAAATGCAGGAAGAAAACAAGTTAGATAGCTGTTTATAAAACAAATCCAGTGAAAGGGGGGGGGGCACTGTCAATAATAAACATTTATGTTATTCTGTGTGTTTAATATGGGAAAAGACCATATTGGTCATTGAAAGTTGGCCAAACATGGTCAGTCTTAGTCTCTGCAGAGTTCCTGAATCTTGTGTTAAAAATGTTCTCTAACGTTTTTCTATTCTATTCCCAAATGGATTAATAGTAGGCAGACACAGAAAAAAGTGAGGGCAAATTAGAATAGCCTATATATCTGCACAACTTACTGTGCGATTTATATGATGCTGTCCCTTTTTCCTAATTCTGTTGTCTAATCTCAAGAGCCATCTCCTCTCTGTCTTAACTAGTTGTCACTTCCAGCACTTCATACTCCCAGAAACATACCCACATTCTGCCTAGTATGACTGTCACATGTGTACTTATACTTTTGGGTCCATGTAGGCCTTATTTAGGAGAAGGCAATGGCACCCCACTCCAGTACTCTTGCCTGGAAAATCTCATGGACGGAGGGGCCTGGTAGGCTGTGGTCCATGGGGTCGTGAAGAGTCGGATATGACTGAGCGACTTCCCTTTCACTTTTCACTTTCATGCATTGGAGAAGGAAATGGCAACCCACTCCAGTGTTCTTTCCTGGAGAATCCCAGGGACGGGGAAGCCTGGTGGGCTGCTGTCTATGGGGTCACACAGAGTCAGACATGACTGAAGTGACTTAGCAGCAACAGCAGGCCTTATTTATCTCTGCAGCATCCAGAAACATCCTGTATCACAATAAAATCTAATGTAAATTCTGGAATAATCATCCCTTAAATTTTTAAATTTGTGAGCATCTGATCATATTATAAAGTATAAATCACACTAAATTGCTATAAAAATGAAATTTATGTTAAGTGAAACATTTAGTAATATCTTTCATGTGAGGTGATTTGCATTAATGAAGATAATTATGAGAAATGCACAATTTTTTCTTTTTTACCTTGTTGATTTCTAGTGTCTATAATAGCATTTATTATAGATGATTTTTCCTGCTACTATGTACTGTTTGACTATAATGGTCATTTTTGTACATCATTATTCTTATGTAAGCTTAGTATCTTCTCCATAATATCAAATTCCTCTGCTGTCACTCCTTTAGGTATTTTATTCAAGCTTCATTTTTATATGTGGTTTGTTCTTTGATTCCAAATATCTTAGGACTCCTGTGCTTTAATTCAGTGGTAAATACCTGGGTTTTAAGGAGCTTAAAGCAAAAGAAACTGATGCCTTTGAATGATAGAGGGGGTGAAAGGGACTGCTTGATTATCATCTTGAAATAGGAGACCCAGGTTAGTGGCTACAAAGAAAGGGAAATGGAGAAGATTCAATAAAATGAATCCTGGATCTCCAAGATCTGGTAAAATATTAGCTAAAATTATGAGTCTTGTTAGAGGAAGAAGTGTCATAATCAGTATGCTTTCAGCTATTATATTTGCTGGAGTTCTAACTGGAAAAAGAACTAAAGCACAGTCACAGGAGCAGGTGCTGGGAGAAAGAGCCTGCCACCTGAGACGGGTGGTCAGCAGATCCTATGGCAGTGTCCACGGGATAAACTCAGATCCTCAGCAGGCTATAATCAATGGCTGAAAGTCAAGTTTAGTAATGCAGACACACCCGGGTAGGAACTGTGCTTATTTCCCAGCAGGTGATATAGTCAGATTCAAAATCTTTCTGTGCTGAAAAGAAGTCCACTGAGTAGCCAAAGGTTTAGAGATCACAATAAAGGACTGGAGTGCAAATCTGAAACCGGAAGGCAACTCTAATCACACAAACTAGGGACGGTGTTAGGAAATGAGAGAACATTGTGGCTCCATGCAAAAGCGTAGCCACAGTAACCATAAACTCTACCAGGAACAGGAAGTGGGTGCCAGCTCCATCCCACTTTGGGCAGATGGAGTCCTGAATTTGTTATTTTGTTTCAGTTTAAGGGCAGGGCTATGATTACAGGAGCATTTGTACCTGTGTTGTATGACTCAGGAATAGGTACGTATAAACACAGGAAGGGAAGGTAGGAGTTTGATCTAGGCCTGAGACTCTCCTATTGTCCTTGAGAGCCAGAAGTGCCTGTCAGACTCCAATGTATTGTCTGAGTTCAGGGTCCAATATTTCTGCTTTACAGAAGCTTTCCTCAAATCCCCACGCACTTGAGAAGAAATAGCCATCGCTACCCACCACGGCTACCACTGTCATTATCATCATTACTATTACTATTTCCGTTGGGGTTAATCAGCTTAGCAGTTACATAATAACCCTCAGTTCAGTTCAGTCGCTCAATCGTGTCCGACTCTTTGCGACCCCATGAATCGCAGCACGCCAGGCCTCCCTGTCCATCACCAACCCCCAAAGTTCACTCAGACTCATGCCCATCGAGTCAGTGATGCCGTCCAGCCATCTCAGCCTCTGTTGTCCCCTTCTTCTCCTGCCCCCAATCCCTCCCAGCATCGGAGTCTTTTCCAATGAGTCAACTCTTCACATGAGGTGGCCAAAGTACTGGAGTTTCAGCTTAAGCATCATTCCTTCCAAAGAAATCCCAGGGCTGATCTCCTTCAGAATGGGCTGGTTGGATCTCCTTGCAGTCCAAGGGACTCTCAAGAGTCTTCTCCAACACCACAGTTCAAAAGCATCAATTCTTTGGCGCTCAGCCTTCTTCACAGTCCAACTCTCACATCCATACATGACCACAGGAAAAACCATAGCCTTGACTAGATGGTCCTTTGTTGGCAAAGTAATGTCTCTGTTTTTCAATATGCTATCTAAGTTGGTCATAACTTTTCTTCCAAGAAGCAAGAGTCTTTTATTTAATGGCTGCAATCACCATCTGCAGTGATTTTGGAGCCCCCCAAAATAAAGTCTGACACTGTTTCCACTGTTTCCCCATCTATTTCCCATGAAGTGATGGGACCAGATGCCGTGCTGTTTGTTTTCTGAATGTTGAGCTTTAAGCCAACTTTTTCACTCTCCACTTACACGTTCATCAAGAGGCTTTTAGTTCCTCTTCACTTTCTGCCATAAGGGTGGTGTCCTCTGCACATCTGAGGTGATTGACATTTCTCCCTCAGGTCACTTTAAATACTATTCAACTCCTCACAATGGATGGACATTGTTTTTAAGCGGGTTTCACCATAAAATTAAGCACAATTATTTTAAATAGCATATAACTTAGAGGCTTATTGAAATTCTGTGAATAATGTTTAAAGTATAAATGGGGTGAGTCAGGTAAGATGCTTTTGTCTAGATATAGGAGAAAAATTTATCTTCAACTGGCTTTAAAAATAAGGGGAATTGTTTGGCTCCTGGGATGAGAAAGCCATAGGGAATGCTAACTCCAAGTTTGCCTTGGTCCAGCAGCTCAATGATGTCACCGAGGAATAGGATTTCTTTCTTCTCTTCTTTCTTGCCTTCTGAAGTTGGCTGCCTCTGAGACAGGCTTGCCAGAGTTGCTAGGCTACGAACATCTTTATTTATGTACAGCAGGGAAGAGAATATCTTTGCCTCAGCATTCTAGAAAATGTCTGGCACTTCACTTTGAGCAGATCATCTTCAGGTCTTCCCACTTAGGAACCAATCACATTGTTGACTGGCTAAGAGGTAACATCTGCTTCCCCAGAACCACATGAATTCATTTTAATGAGAAATGGAGCTGCTGGGAAGGAGGAAGGAAAGAATGGATACTGAAAGATAGCAATCATGGTCTTATGGCACTGACAAGAAACCAACTCCAGTGAAGGAAAGGAAAGGATTAGGGGCTTCCCTCGTGGCGCAGTGGTTAAGAATCTGCCTGCCAAAGGAGGTGACATGGGTTGGATCCCTGGTCTAGGAGATCCCATGTGCTGCGGAGTAACTAAACCCGCGCACTACAACTACTGAGCCTGTGCTCTCGAGTCCGGGAACTGCAACTACTGAGCCCATGCACAAATTATTTTTTAAAAAAGGAAATGATTACATACACTGAGAAGCTCAACGAACTATCAGAAAGGCTGGTAAAACAGGTAGGGTAAACGTTTATGCACTAGTTTGTTAAGGCTGCCTCAACAAAGTACCATAAACTTGGGGCTTAAACAAACAAACACCCTTACTATCTCGAAGTTCTTAAGGCTAGAAGTCTGAGATGAAGGTGTAAGCCTGAGGTTCCTTCTGAGGCTGAGTGGAAATCTTTTCCTTACTTCCTTCCTAGCTTCTGGTAGTTACCGTCAGTCTTTGGAATTCCTCGGCTTGTAGACACATCATCCAGTCTCTGCCTTCATACTCACACAATGTTTTTTTCTGCGTGCCCATCTGTCTTTGTGTCCAAATTCCCTCTTTTTATAAAGATACAGTCATATTGAACTGTAAAGCCAATAGGGCCCATACTAATGACTTTATCTTAACTTGGCCTTCTACAAAGACTATTTACTAATAAGTTCCCAGTCACAGGTATGGGGGTTAGGCGTCAACAGCTTTTAGGGGATCTGATTCAACAGGTTACAGTGTAAGTATCAACTTACACCACGGCAATCAAGTGGCAAGGTATACATCTCAGCCACTGGATTCTTGATGCCACTTCTGCTGGCTCTGGCAGCCACTGAAGCTGGTCCTGCCTCACGGTCCCTGCTTCATGCCAGCTCCTTGACATCGCGGTGTGGGGAGAGAGCATCTGGCTCCTTCTCCTCCCCCTTTCCTCCCCAAAGCTTCACAAAATGTGATGTTCTTGCAACACAGCAAAGTCTTTAGTTATTGGGAGGCCAAAAAAGAAAATTGTATTCTACAGGTGGCAGCCAACAAACTACCATGTTGGCAAAGATGGATTCTTTTCTGATTTGTTTAAGGAGAGGGCTGGGGGAAGGCACACACAGTGTTCTGAACGGGGAGGGAATGTGATTCTGACAGAGTGAAGAGGAAGCAGAAATGGTAGGTTGCAAAGTCAAACTTTGGCATTTTGTCTTTGGGGTGATTCAGTTCATCTTCCTCTACCTGTGGCCACAAAGAAGCCATGTTGGGTGGATTCTTTTATGCTGAGCAGAGCTCAGTCAAGTGATGCTCAGGAGTGAGGACCTCCGCTGGATGGTGCCAGAGTCCACAGAGAGTTGTCCTGGTACCTCCAAATTGGCAAACTCATGAGGCATGTTGATTAGCCCCAAATCTACAGCTGATCCATGTGCTTTTTTTTTTTAATTGCACCTTCTACATGTGGGATTTTAGTTCCCCAACCAGGAACTGAACCTGGGCCCCCTGCTTTGGAAGCGCAGAGTCTTAACTGGACTACCAAGGAAATCCCCCGTGTGCTTTTGAAATAGTGCTAAGAAGCCTGTATATCTGAGATACACAATGATGGGATAATTTTTTCATTCTAATACAGTTTTGATTCATCTCCTTGTGATAACTTGTGTGTCTACCTCCTTTATAGAGTTGTAACTTTCTGGGGGCTAGAGAGGCTCATCTATCATAGTGTTTTGGGGATGGACCTGACACACTTCTGATGCCCAACAAATGTCAGATGTTTTAGTAAATGGACGGATCAGAAAGGTTGTGTGTGTATTGACTTTGAGGATGAGGCAGGGATAGAAGTAATTAAACAATGTTAAAAGGCTCTCAATTTAAGAAAATTTTCTCAGAGCAATTCTACCGTGATCCATGACTATGCCTTATTTTCATCACAACCAGGGTATGTGGTAAAATAATGGGAAACAAACAGAGATGTTAGGATGTATATTTCCTCTCCCAGATATATGAGGTTTGCTTGGCCTTGTGTTCACAGCTCAGCAGAGGTTTCTAACACTGGGGGATTAGTGCTACTTCCACTCCTTCTCCAGTGAGACACCCTAGACACTAGCAGAGATTTGTCAACAGATTTTCCCAAATAAACCTTCAGCAGAAATTCTGCCAAAGATTTTGCCGATTTACACCTTCCTAAGGTGATCTTTAACAACATTTCCATTATATCTTTCCTAGGTTCTTACTTATTGATATGTTTTTAAACTTATATCCTGGAAATCATATAAATAATAACCCAAAAAGAAATAAAATGATTTAAAATCTGAAGTGAGAAGAGAATTTGAAATCTTTTAGCTTATTTTGTATTCAACTCTGAAAATGCACTAGCTCAGGCTTTTGAATTTGGTTTCCCTTATAGTACTAGAAGCAAACAAGAATTAATTTTAAACAAAAATCTGTCTTGTACAATACAAGCTTGAACTTAGTTAGAAAAAACATGTTTTTTAAATTAAATTTCCTTTGAAAAACAATGGATTAATTTAAGGGTAAAATGTTTTGGAAAACTTGAAGTTTCAAAAATAAAACTTGAAGGAAAATAAAAAAGGTTTTAGGGCTTTTCTGAAAAATCCCTAATACTGCTGAGCCCCCCTCCCCTATTTGTAACAGGAACTAGTCTAAAGACTTTCTCTTCCAACGTGGAAACTGAACCTCTTTGGAGGTGCTAATAAAGTGTTAAATTACTCTTTTCATTATTACATTGATACTTCTCTTCTATCCTTATTTATAATTTTTGATTAAGATGCAAGTGACCTGATATTACAAACTAAAAAATTTATAGACACTTCTCAGCACAGAGCAAGTGTTTTTGAATGGTCAGTGATAATCAGAAGTATACCAACTGAACTTACCTATCATTTTATTATCCTAAATCAGGGTATGGATACGGCATTCTGTTAGGTACATGCCCAATAAGAAAGATTTTCAAAAGATATTCCTATACATCACTGGTGTGTAATTTTTATTCATGTTTCACCTCAGACCCAGCTCCTAGGCTTCTAGAATAATTTTCTATTTCATTTTTAGGAAGGTGTCCTGTTTCCCTTGTATAGTGTCTGCGATTATTCTCCTATTCTAAAAACCTTTCATTTCTCAGTCTCGTTGCATAGGTGTCCTGTCTATGTTACTACAGTAGCCTTAATCAATGAACCCATCAGTATCCTCACAAGTGTATACTAATCACTTTCATATTAGTAAGTCTCATGATGCTCTGGGTAGGGGTAATAAACTCAAATGCAAAGCAACCTAAATGTTCATCAAAAGAAGAATGGATAAAGAAGATGTAGTACATATATACAATAGAACATTGCTCAGCTGTAAAAAAGAAGAATGAAATAATGTCATTTGTCATGACATGGATGCACCTAGAGATTGTCATACTGGGTGAAATAAGACAGAGAAAGACAAATATTTGATATCACTTATACGTGGCATCTAAAAAAAAGGGTATAAATGAATTTACTCACAAAACAAAGAGTCACAGATGTAAAAAACGAACTTATGGTTACCAGGGTAGAAAGGTGGGGGGATAAATTGGGAGATTGAGATTGACATATACATAGCACAGGGAACTCTACTTAATACTCTGTAATGACCTGCATGGGAGAAGAATTTGAAAAAGAATGGTATGTGTATGTGCTCAGTGGTTTCAGTTGTGTCTGACTCTTTGCGACCCCATGGACTATATAGCCCACCAGGCTTCTCTTTCCATGGGATTATCCCAACAAGAATACTGGAGTGGGTTGTCATGTCCTCCTCCAGGGGATCTTCCCAACCCAGGGATCAAACCTGCCTCTCCAGCAGCTCTTGCACTGGCAGGCTGATTCTTCACCACTTGAGACACCTGAATAGATGTTTATGTATTACTGAATCACTTTGCTGTATGTACAGCAGAAACTAACACAACGGTATAAATCAACTATTCTCCAATAAAAAATTTAAAAAACCCTCATATATTTACTGGCCAAGAAGATAATAGAACATGTGAAATTAAAAAGTAACATGGCGTGGTAGACCTTTGGCAAATCGGGGAATACATGCTCTGCCTAAAGACACTTAAATTCGTTTAAGAACATGATGCTAGCCCAATAGAGCACAGTGTTGAGTTTTTTGGGTCTGTGGATTTTGATTTTCTCTCTTACCATTTAGACAATAATAAGCAATACAGATCTCTTCCTTTTAAAAAGGGGCTCCCCTGGTAGCTCAGATGGTTAAAGTGTCTGCCTACAATGCAGGAGACCTGGGTTCAATCCCTGGGTCAGGAAGATCCTCTGGAGAAGGAAATGGCAACCCACCCCAGTACTCTTACCTGGAAAATCCCATGGACCGAGGAGCCTGGTAGGCTACAGTCCATGGGGTCGCAAAGAGTTGGACATGACTGAGCGACTTCACTTCACTTCCCTTTTAAAACACCAATACAAAGATTTGTGGTCAGTTGTTTACTCTTGACTATGGCAAAAATAAGTACTCTAAAATGTTTTCTGATGAAAGTGCTGTTAGCTAAAATAATAAAATTACTATTTACTGAGAAGCAATTGTCATTACCAGACTGATCTACCAGAGCCATATGGCATGTTGATTCCCAAGAACTCTTATGATTATATTGCTGTTTATTTTTTATTACAAACTAATTGTTCGAGGGCTCTTGTATGCAGATTCTTGCTCTGTGTACTTACTAGCAATCATTAGACATGGTGTTTATTTTCTATAGTGTTGACTCCAAATTCAACCCAAAAGATTTGTGGTCAGTTGTTTACTCTTGACTATGGCAAAAATAAGTACTCTAAAATGTTTTCTGATGAAAGTGCTGTTAGCTAAAATAATAAAATTACTATTTACTGAGAAGCAATTGTCATTACCAGACTGATCTACCAGAGCCATATGGCATGTTGATTCCCAAGAACTCTTATGATTATATTGCTGTTTATTTTTTATTACAAACTAATTGTTCGAGGGCTCTTGTATGCAGATTCTTGCTCTGTGTACTTACTAGCAATCATTAGACATGGTGTTTATTTTCTATAGTGTTGACTCCAAATTCAACCCAATGCTCTTCAAATTGTTATCCCCCAATTTCAGCCTAAATTCAGAAGGAATGCTCAATTTACCACCACAGAGAAGGAGCTGATCTCAAAAGAATAATGGGAAAGAACAACAGCTGCTTTAAACAAATCTTACAAACACAATTTAGCACAGACACTGAACAGGAAGAGAAAATAAAGACTGACTAATCACCAGTGGACCAGCGTGTGCCCTGGAGCCTTGAATCTGGAAATTATTAATTTCTATTTTTTTCTCACCTCCCCAAAGGTTCAGTGAGTACATTGATGTCTGGAGCAAAATCCACACAAGATGCGTTTTCATCGCAGCATCTGGTTCTCTGGGAACTCGGCTGCTTGCTTTCTCACTGCATTTAACCTTTTGTCTGAAGTATTGTTTTGGCAGCCAAAGATATGTCTGCATTACTTTGTGTTTTTAAGAATCTCACTTTCTCTTTGCTCATAAAATCTGCAACCTGGTGTGGGGATGTTTGAAATGTTTCCCGAGTCCATACATTTGGGGGAGAGTAATGGAGCAATCCACTTTAGATCCACCCATATTTCAGTCCTCATCCCACCCAGGTATCAGGGTTTCCTTTTGTCATAATGTCTGTAGCTAAAAACACAAACCCTCTGGGACCAGTGAAATCATGTTTTTGTCATCTTTGTCCTATAAATGAGATAGTTATTAGATCTTGGATCTTTTGTGAAAATAATCCAAAATGAAGTGAATATAAAAAGGAAAACCTCTAGAGTTTTTTAAGTGCAAAAGTACTCAAGTTTGACAAATACTTTAGATTTATGACATTATTATTGGCATCAAACCTACACACTTTATTATATTAAAAACATCTTTTAAAGAGCAATCATTTTAAAAAGAGTGTGAAGAGCCCAAAATATGTATCTCTTGAATAAACTTGTTCTTTTGCTGAACCAGAACCAAACATGTTACATAACGTGAATAAGATAAAACCACAATCAGCGGTCTTCCTCTTCCAAACGGAGGTGACTTCTCAAAATGGCATGGCCTAGTTACACCATTTTCAGTGTTAAAAATCATGGGGAGGATCATAGCCACAATGATTAAAGTTTTCCAAAGAATGTTCTATAAATCCTTGTAACAACAATTTCACTATTTCATTTCTAGGCTGTGGGAAGATTTCAAAGGGTTTAGTATTTTTTTTTTTTCATTCTTAAATTGTTCATTCTGTTTTTTCAAACAGAGCATTTAGGAAATGATCCTGTAGCAATTTAATGAAAATAACAAGATCCATTATTCACACTGAATAATATGTAAACCTCGATGTTTAATTAGTCTTTGACTCTGTAAATTACAAAATATTTTTCTAGTCATTTGCTGCTGCTGCTGCTGCTAAGTTGATTTAGTCATGTCTGACTCTTTGCAACTCTATGGATTGTAGCCCGCCAGGCTTCTCTGTCTATGTGATTCTCCAGGCAAGAATACTGGAGTGGGTAGCCATTCCTTTCTCCAGAGGATCTTCTCAACCCAAGGATTGAACCTGTGTCTCCTGTAGCTTCTGCATTGCAGGCAGATTCTTTACCACTGAGCCACTAGGGAATGTCCATTAACTGAGGAATGGATAATGAAGATACGGTAGATATATACAACAGAGTATTATTCAGCCATTGAAAGGAATGAATAAGGCCATTTGCAGCAACGTGGATGGACCTAGAGATTGTCACATGTTGTTGGAAGAGGGTGTTTGCTATGATCAGTGGGTTCCTTGGCAAAACTCTGTTAGTCTTCACCCTGTTTCATTTTGTGCTCCAAGGTCAAACTTGCCGGTTACTACAGATATCTTTTGACTTCCTACTTTTACATTCCAATCCCTTATGATGAAAAGTTCATCTTTATTTTTGGTGTTAGTTCTAGATGATGTTGTAGGTCTTAACAGGACTATTCAACTTTAGCTCCTTTGGCATTACTGGTTGGGCAGAGACCTGAATTATTGTGATGTTGAATGGTTTGCCTTAGAAACAAACCGAGATCATTCTGTCATTTTTGAGATTGCAAGCAAGTATTGCATTTTGAATTCCTGTTGACTCTGAGGTCTACTCCATTTCTTCTAAGGGATTCTTGCCCATGGTAGTAGATATAATGGTCATCTGAATTAAATTCGCCTATTCTCATCCATTTTAGTTCACTGATTCCTAAAATGTCAATGTTTACTCTTGCCATCTCCTGCTTGACCACGTCCAATTTACCTTGTTTCATGGACCTAACACTCCAGGTTCCTATATAATATTGTTATTTATAGCACTGGACTTTACTTCCACCATCAGACACATCCAAAACTGCGTGCTGTTTTCACTTTGGCCCAGCCTCTTCTTTCTTTCTGGAGCTATTTCTCCACTCTTCCCCAATAAAATATTGGACAACTACTGACCTCATCTTCCAGTATCATACCTTTCTGCCTTTTCATACTGTTCATGGGGTTCTTGAGGCAGAATACTGGAGTGTTTCGCAATTCCCTTCTCCAGTGAACCACATTTCATCAAAACTATCCACCATGACCTGACCATCTTGTCCTTTTCATCATATGGGATTAGAATGCAAAAGAAGGAAGTCAAAAGATACCTAGTATAACAGGCAAGTTTGGTTTTGGAGTACAAAATGAAGCAGGGTGAAGGTTAACAGAGTTTTGCTAAGAAAATACACTGTCATAGCAAACACCCTCCTCCAACAATGAAAGAGATAACTCTACAGAAGGACATCACCAGATGGTCAATACTGAAATCAGATTGATTATATTTTTTGCAGCCAAAGATTGAAAAGCTCTATACAATCAGCAAAAACAAGACCTGGAGCTGACTGTGGCTCAGATGACATCTACATCTGCTTCACTGACTACATGAAAGCCTTTGACTATGTGGATCACAACAAACCCAGGGAAGTTGTTAAGAGATAGGAATAACAGACCACCTTACCTGTCTTCTGAGAAACCGGTATGCAGGACAAGCAGCAACAGTTAGAATTAGATGTGGAACAATGGACTGGTTCCAAATTGGGAAAGGAGTACATCAAGGCTGTCTGCTGTCATCCTGGTATTTAATTTATGTACAGAGTAAATCATGGGAAGTGCAGGGCTGGATGAAGCACATGCTGGAATCAAGATTGCCAGGAGAAGTAGCAACAATTTCAGATATGCTGATGATACCACTCTAATGGCAGAAAGGGAAGAAGAACTAAAGAGCCTCTTGATAAAGGTGAAAGAGGAGAGTGGAAAACCTGGCTTAAAACTCAACATCCAAAAAACTAACATCTTGGCATTCAGTCCCATCATTTCATGGCAAACAGAGGGGCAAACATGGAAATAGTGACAGATTTTATCTTCTTGGGCTCCAAAATCATTGCAGATGGTGACTGCAGCCATGAAATTCAGACACGTGCTATTTAGAAGAAATGCTATGACAATTCTAGATAGCATATTAAAAAGCAGAGACATCACTTTGCCAACAAAGGTCCATATAGTCAAAGTTGTGGTTTTTCTAGTAGTCATGTACAGATGTGAGAGTTAGACCATAAAGAAAGCTGAGCATCAAAGAACTGATGCTTTTGAACTGAGGTGGTGGAGAAGATTCTTGAGAGTCCCTTGGACTGCAGGGAGACCAAGGCAGTCAATGTGAAGGGAAATCTACCTGAATATTATAGGAAGGGTTGATGCTAAGGCACCAATACTTTACTACCTGATGCAGGCTGACTCATTGGATACAGTCCTGATGCTGGGAAAGATTGAGGGCTGGAGGAGAAGGGGGCAACAGAGGATGTGATGATTGGATGGCATCATTGACTCAATGGATGTGAGTTTGAACAAACTCTGGAAGACAGTGAAGGACAGGGAAGCCTGACCTGCTGCAATTCATGGTGTCACCAAGTCAAACATGACTTAGTGACTGAACAACAACAACAACAAGAGATTGTCATGTTGAGTGTAGTAAGACAGACCAAAGAGGAGAAATACTATATGACATCTGTTATACATGGGATCTAAAAAGAAATGATACAAATGAACTCATTCACAAAATAGCAAGAGACTCACAGACTCAGAGAACGATGTTATACTTGCTGTGGGTCGGGGGTGGAAGAATGGGGGAAGGCATAGTTAGGGAGTTTGGGATCAACATGTATACACTGCTGCTGCTGCTGCTGCTAAGTCGCTTTAGTTGTGTGCAACTCTGCGACCCCATAGACGGCAGCCCACCAGGCTCCCTCATCCGTGGGATTCTCCAGGCAAGAACACTGGAATGGGTTGCCATTTCCTTCTCCAATGCAAGAAAGTGAAAAGTGAAAGTGAAGACGCTCAGTCGTGTCCGACTCTTAGCGACCCCATGGACTGCAGCCCACCAGGCTTCTCTGTCCGTAAGATTTTCCAGGCAAGAGTACTGGAGTGGGTTGCCATTGCTTTCTCCATGTATACACTGCTAAGTCCTTGTTGGTCATACATTTGATATATGTATACACTGCTATATATCAAATGGATAACCAACAAGGACTTACTGTAGAGCACAGGGAACTCTGCTAAATGTTATATGGCTGCCTGGATGGAGGGGAGAGTGGGAGTGAATAGATACCTGTATATGTACAACTGAGTCCTTTTGCTGTTCACCTGAAACTATCACAACACTATTAATTGGCTATAGCCAATACAAAATGGCTCAGATCATGAACTCCTTATTGGCAAATTCAAACTTAAATTTAAGAAAGTAGGGAAAACCACTTATGATTCAGGTAAGACCTAAATCAAATCCCTTATGATTATACAGTGGAAATGACAAATAGATTCAAGGGATTAGATCTGATAAACAGAGTGCCTGAGATAGACAGAGTGCCTGAAAAAATATGGATGGAGATTCATAACACTGTACAGGAGGTGGTGATCAATATTATCCCCAAGAAAAAGAAATGAAAAAGGGCACAATGGTTGTCTGAGGAGGCCTTAAAAATAGCTGTGAAAAGAAGAGAAGCTAAAGACAAAGGAGAAAAGGAAAGGTATACCCATCTGAATGCAGAGTTCCAAAGAACAGCAAGGAGACATAAGAAAGCCTTCCTCAATGATCAGTGCAAAGAATTAGAGGAAAACAATGGAATGGGAAAGACTAGAGATCTCTTCAAGAAAATCAGAGATACCAAGGGAATATTTCATGCAAAGATGAGCACAATAAAGGACAGAATCAATACGAACTTAACAGAAGCAGAAGATATAAAGAAAAGGAGGCAAGAATACACAGAAGAATGATATAAAAAAAAAATCTTCATGACCCAGATAACCATGATGGTGTGATCACTCATCTAGAGCCAGACATTCTGGAGTATGAAGTCAAGTGGGCCTTAGGAAGCATCACTATGAAAAGCTAGTGGAAGTGATAAATTCCAGCTGGGCTATTTCAAATCCTGAAAGATGATGCTGTGAAAGTGCTGCACTCAATATGCCAGCAAATTTGGAAAACTCAGCAGTGGCCACAGGACTGGAAAAGGTCAGTTTGCATTTCAATCCCAAAGAAAGACAATGCCAAAGAATGCTCAAACTACCACACAATTGCATTCATCTCACACACTAGCAAAGTAATGTTTAAAATTCTCCAAGCTAGGCTTCAACAGTATGTGAACTAATAACTTCCAGATGTTCAAGTTGGATTTAGAAAAAAGCAGAGGAACCAGAGATCAAATTGCCAACAACCACTGGATCACAGAAAAAGAAAGAGAATTCCAGAAAAATATCTACTTTGCATTTATTGACTATGCCAAAGCCTTTGACTGTGTGGATCACAAGAAACTGTGGAAAATTCTGAAAGAGATGGGAATATCAGACCACCTGACCTGCCTCTTGAGAAACCTATATGCAGGTCAGGAAGCAACAGTTCAAACCAGACATGGAACAATGAACTGGTTCCAAATTGGGAAAGGAGTCCAACAATGCTGTATACTGTCACCCTGCTTATTTAAGTTACATACAGAGTACATCTCACAAAATGCCAGGCTGGATGAAGCACATGCTGGAATCAAGATTGCCGGGAGAAGACTATGCCAAAGCCTTTGACTGTGTGGATCACAAGAAACTGTGGAAAATTCTGAAAGAGATGGGAATATCAGACCACCTGACCTGCCTCTTGAGAAACCTATATGCAGGTCAGGAAGCAACAGTTCAAACCAGACATGGAACAATGAACTGGTTCCAAATTGGGAAAGGAGTCCAACAATGCTGTATACTGTCACCCTGCTTATTTAAGTTACATACAGAGTACATCTCACAAAATGCCAGGCTGGATGAAGCACATGCTGGAATCAAGATTGCCGGGAGAAATATCAGTAACCTCAGATATGCAGATGACAACACTCTTATGGCAGAAAGCGAAGAACTAAAGAGCCTCTTGATGCAAGTGAAAGAAGAGAGTGAAAAAGCTGGCTTAAACCCCACATTCAAAAAATGACTATCATGGCATCTGGTCCCATCACTTCATGGCAAATAGAGGGGAAAACAATGGAAACGGTGACAGACTTTATTTTCTTGGGCCCCAAAATCATTGTAGATGGTGACTGCAGCCATGAAGTTAAAAGACGCTTGCTCCTTGAAAGAAAAGTTATGACCAACCTAGACAGTATATTAAAAAACAAAGACATTATGTTGCTGACAAAGGTCCATCTAGTCAAAGCTATGGTTTTTCCAGTAGTCATGTATGGTTGTGAGAGTTGGACTATGAAAAAAGTGAGCACTGAAGAATTGATGTTTTTGAACTGTAGTGTTGGAGAAGAATCTTAAGAGTCCCTTGGACTGCAAGGAAATCAAACCAAATAATCCTAAAGGAAATCAATCCTGAATATTCATTGGAAAGACTGTTGCTGACCTGATCTGAAGAATTGACTTCTTAGAAAAGAACTTGATGCTGGGAAAGATTGAAGGCAGGAGGAGAAGGGGCCGACAGAGGATAAGATGGCTTGATAACATCACTGAATCAATGGACTGAGTTTGAGCAAGCACTGGGATTTGGCAATTGGCAGGGAAGCCTGGCATACTGCAGTCCAGGGGGTCACAAAGAGTGGACATGATTGATGGACTGAACTGAATACAAAGTAAAATATTGCATAGGAACCTGGAATCTTAGGTCCATGAATTAAGGCAAAGTGGAAGTGGTCAAACAGGAGATGGCAAGAAGATCATGGCATCCGGTCCCATCACTTCATGGGAAATAGATGGGGAAACAGTGGAAACAGTGGCAGACTTTATTTTGGGGGGCTCCAAAATCACTGCAGATGGTGATTGCAGCCATGAAATTAAAAGACGCTTACTCCTTAGAAGGAAAGTTATGACCAACCTAGATAGCATATTCAAAAGCAGAGACATTTCTTTGCCACAAAGGTCCATCTAGCCAAGGCTATGGTTTTTCCAGTGGTCATGTATGGATGTGAGAGTTAGACGTTGAAGAAAGCTGAGTGCTGAAGAATTAATGCTTTTGAACTGTGGCATTGGAGAAGACTCTTGAGAGTCCTTTGGACTGCAAGGAGATCCAATCAGTCCATCCTAAAAGAGATGAGTCCTGGGTGTTCACTGGAAGGACTGATGTTGAAGCTGAAACTCCAATACTTTGGCCACCTCATGCAAAGAGTTGACTCATTGGAAAAGACCCTGATGCTGGGAGGGATTGGGGGCAGGAGGAGAAGGGGACAACAGAGGATAAGATGGCTGGATGGCATCACCGACTCGATGGACATGGGTTTGTGTATACTTTGGGAGTTGGTGATGGACAGGGAGGGCTGGCATGCTGCCATTTATGGGGTTGCAAAGAGTCGGACACAACTGAGCGACTGAACTGAACTGAACCGATGCATCATGTGGATATGAAGATATTTGTGAGTGATGCATACTATCATAGATAAATATTAAGCTACAATATACCCTTGGAAGGCTTGAATGTTAACCAGATATCCAAGATAAACAATTACATTTACTCTAAGTGAAAAACTATATCTCTTAAAGTGCTCTTAAAAAACTATGAAATAAAGCTTTATTAAAAGTTTTAAAAGTTTATCCCATCTTTGATGGTCAGGTTAGAATATTCAAGTGTCAATTTTATTCAGTCATTTAATAAAATTATTAAAGAATTAGTCTAGGCTTAATTTCATTTATAATTAATGTTTATCTAGCCCTGGTGGCTCAGATGGTAAAGAATCTGCCTGCAATTCTGGAGACCTGGGTTCGATCCCTGGGTTGGGAAGATGCCCTGGAGAAGGCAATGGCTACCGACTCCAGTATTCTTATCTAGAGAATTCCTTGAACAGAGGAGCTTGGCTGGGTATAGTTTTGACTCCAGAGCCCACAAAGCTGCCCCTCCTAACAGTGGTTTCAAAGACACAGAAAGAAATACATACATATATACCCACATTTAAGTCAAAAGTTTTACAAATTAACACTTAATATATATAAATGACTTCTATTTTGAGTTGTGTGTGTGTATTAAAGCTGGTTATGAGCCGCATCTAAATTGGTTTTCACAAATGGGCTGTGACCACACTTTGAAAAGCTGTACCACAGGGTCTCTCATCACAAGGTCATCTTGCAATAGTCTGCGTAGGTGCCAAGGGCATCATTCTCAGGGGCCTCTTGCTTTCAGGTTCTCATGTAGTCATCTGAAACTCTTAACACTTATTTTATCTTTGAACTTGTGCTCTGGAAGTGATTCCCAACAGGACAATGGAGCATGAAACTTGAGCAGAAAGAGGTGCAATCTGTATGTCTGTTGCTCCTTGTCCCCATTCATATATGGTACTCACGATGCCCCACGAGCACAGAATGCTGGTGAATCGACATTGGATGGGAATTCAGTGAGACTCCAGGTGAGGATGTGGTTAAGTATGCTTTGTCTGTGACTGAGTAAATGGGGACAATGACAGACTGGGGAGGCCATGCTTGCAATTTAAACCTGAATTTGCTTTAATTCCGAAGAAACATGATGACATTCTAAGAATTACAAATTACTGAGTAGCCTTATCATATTCTTTCTTACTCATACACTTCCCTGTATTAGCCAACCACTTAGGCTGAAAATGATGACAGAGAAGGGAAAAAGAAAGATAGGGCAATCCAGAGTCCCTTTTCCTTTCAGTCTGTCCTTGATCATCAGGGGGACAGAGGGAATGAATGTTGGTAGACAGAGTATGTGTGTGTCAAGAATAAAAATAGTTTATTTAGTTTTGGGTAGTATATCTGATGTTCTGGTAAGAATGAAATACATAATTATGTACTAATTATGAAATACAAATTGTGTAATTTTGGTGATTCTGCAGATAAGTTAAATATTATTATATTTTAATTTTAAACTGTCATTGCATAGAATAAAGATGAATAATAAAATTCATACAAATAATTTAAAATGTCTTATCTTAGAATGACATTAAATAGTAAATAAAAAAAGATGATAAGTCAGTGAGAGAGAGAGACCACCGAAGAAAATGAAAAGCTTTGTAGTACCTATACTGGCACAGTTTTCCTGGTTTATGAATTTGAGGGTCTATCATTTTCATTTTCCTCTGAGATCTGCAAATTATGCAGCTGCCAGGAGTTGGGTTTACCACCCTCCCCAATAGTATGTCCATGGCCTAATCTGTGGAACCTGTGAATATTACTTTATACGGCAAAAGAGTGAATATTACCTTATTTGGCAAAAGAGTAAACAATAACTTTTATGACAAAAGATGTGGTTAAGTTCAGGGTCTTAAGAGGAGGAGCTCCTCCTGGATTATCTAGGTGGATCCTAAGTCCCTAAATACAATCAGTGTATCCTTATCAGATGGATATACAGAGAAGAGGAGGAGACGATGGGACCAAGGCTTGGGATGATGCAACCAAAGCCAAGGAAGGCCTGGGGCCCCTAGAAGCTGGAAGACACAGAACAGAAACAACTGTAGGGCCTCTCATTAGAGAAGAGCCCAGCAGACATCTGGATTTTAGACTTCTAGCTTCCAGAATTGAGAGACAAAAAAATGTTGTTGTAAGCCATCCAGCTTGGGGTAATTTATTTTACAGCCCTAGGAACTAACACCCTGACTCTTTCACTGAACTTCCTTTCTCAAACTAGGTGTATGGACCTTAGCATGGAGGGCCACCCCTTCTCTAGTTGCTCTGCGTCACCCTGCGTCACCCAGATGCTAATTTCTGATCACTTTACATGCTAGTTTTGCCCCTTTATGTTGTCTCTGAGATCTAAATTCCTTGGGAATAAAGAACACATCTCAAAGACTCTGCCCTCTAGACTATCTTGGAAAATACTAGTTTTATAGAATATTTTCAGTGGATTCGTATTGACTGACCATAGGCTTGAAATACTGATGAGGTTTTTATTTTATTCTTATATTTTTCTCTTTAACATTTAGATGACTCATGTGCATACTAAGCTGCCTCAGCCATGTCTGACTCTGTGCAACCCTATGGACTGTAGCTCCTCAGGCTCCTCTGTCCATGGGATTCTCCAGGCAAGGACACTGGCATGGGTTGATGTGTTCTCCTCCAGGGGATCTTCCTGGTCCAGGGATCGAAACTGGATCTCTTATATCTCTTGCATTGGTAGAAGGATTCTAATTTCTCTTCCCTACGTGAACAGCAAACCTTTAAAACTGAATCTCAGACAAATTTATCTTAACAAAGTGACTATTTTATAAAAGCCTAAAAGTGATTTAAATCCAAATTGTTTAGTAACCTTACATTTCTATTAAAGAACGTCAGTCTCAGGTAGCATGTATACTAGAGGCCTTTCTGTTGTGTCAGATACTGTTGGTTTGATTACATATAGTAGAATTTACGGAGAAGGCAATGGCAACCGACTCCAGTACTCTTGCCTGGAAAATCCCATGGATGGAGGAGCCTGATAGGCTGCAGTCCACGAGGTCACTATGAGTTTGACACGACTGAGCGACTCCACTTTCACTTTCATGCATTGGAGAAGGAAATGGCAACCCACTCCAGTGTTCTTGCCTGGAGAATCCCAGGGACGGTGGAGCCTGGTGGGCTGCCGTCTATGGGGTCGCACAGAGTCGGACACGACTGAAGTGACTTAGCACAGCAGCAGTAGAATTTAAGGCTAACAGGGAGGTATTTGGGGACAAGGACTTTTCTACGTTCTTTGAATCACAACTTGGATTGGAGCACAATGTACATGCCTATTTAAAGCATACATGGATTTTAATTAATAAAAATTAATTTTTAATTGTGTAGAATGTTTTTAGACAAACTTAGTTCAGCAAATATGTATTGAGGATTTTTTTTGGGAGGCACCCTTACTAGTTAGCTGTGGGGTACACAAAAATTAAAACAGAGTTCCTGTTCTGAAATGACTGACTTTCTAGTTCGGTTCAGCAACTACATAAATAATTTCAATCTGATAACCAACACACACACACACACACACATACACACACACACACACACACACACACATATATGTATAGGCATGCTAAGGAAGAAAATAATTCAGAAAGGAATGATTGAGGAAGAGTCATCAGAGACTGTGATATTCAGCCCACATCTCAAAGAATGGTAGTTTTGTCACTAGCCAAACAATTTTCAGTTCAGTCGCGCAGTCGTGTCTGACTCTTTGTGACCCCATGAATCGCAGCACGCCAGGCCTCCCTGTCCATCACCAACTCCCGGAGTTCACTCAGACTCACGTCCATTGAGTCTGTGATGCCATCCAGTCATCTCATCCTCGGTCGTCCCTTTCTCCTCCTGCCCCCAATCCCTCCCAGCATCAGGGTCTTTTCCAATGAGTCAACTCTTCGCATAAGGTGCCCAAAGTACTGGAGCTTCAGTTTTAGCATCATTCCTTCCAAAGAAATACCAGGGTTGATCTCCTTCAGAATGGACTGGTTGGATCTCCTTGCAGTCCAAGGGACTCTCAAGAGTCTTCTCCAACACCACAGTTCAAAAGCATCAATTCTTCTGCGCTCAGCCTTCTTCACAGTCCAACTCTCACATCCATACATGACCACAGGAAAAACCATAGCCTTGACTAGACGGACCTTAGTCGGCAAAGTAATGTCTCTGCTTTTGAATATACTATCTAGGTTGGTCATAACTTTTCTTCCAAGGAGTAAGCGCCTTTTAATTTCATGGCTGCAGTCACCATCTGCAGTGATTTTGGAGCCCAAAAAAACAAAGTCTGACACTGTTTCTACTGTTTCCCCATCTATTTCCCATGAAGTGATGGGGCCAGATGCCATGATCTTCGTTTTCTGAATGTTGAGCTTTAAGCCAACTTTTCCACTCTCCTCTTTCACTTTCAACAAGAGGCTTTTTAGCTCCTCCTCACTTTCTGCCATAAGGGTGGTGTCATCTGCATATCTGAGATTATTGATATTTCTCCCAGCAATCTTGATTCCAGCTTGTGTTTCTTCCAGTCCAGCGTTTCTCATGATGTACTCTGCATATAAGTTAAATAAGCAGGGTGACAATATACAGCCTTGACGTACTCCTTTTCCTATTTGGAACCAGTCTGTTGTTCCATGTCCAGTTCTAACTGTTGCTTCCTGACCTGCATACAGATTTCTCAAGAGGCAGGTCAAGTGGTCTGGTATTCCCATCTCTTTCAGAATTTTCCACAGTTTACTGTGATCCACACAGTCAAAGGCTTTGGCATAAAGGATATTCTAGGAAGAGACCTCACACAAGCCAGGAGAATGTAAGTACTGTGGTATCCTCAGGGCCCTGATAAAATAAAGTTCCTAGAGGCTGTGTGTGGGTAAGATATGGTAGGAGATGTGACTTACAAAAGTGTTTGAATTCAATCACTCAGAGCCTTGAACACTGTGCTAAGAAAATCATACTTTATCCTGTAAGATGCAAGAAATTTCGCAGGGTTTTGAGCAAAGGAAACATGTCACTTGACCTTTGTGCCATGTTACTGAGGTGTGGGTTGAAGAGATAAGGATTTAATTGTAAAGGGAGATATTGCATAGATTTAATGAAGAGATTAAACAGCATAGATTTGGAAAGTAGCTTGAAAGATATAATGAAAGAGATAAAGTTGTCTGAGAGATAATTAACAAGTGGAATCAACAGGTCTTAGTGACTGATGAGATACGAACATAGAGATAAGTCCAATAAAAGTGTCCTGAGAACAGTGTGATTAGATGAAGCACGTAGGAAACACAGGAGAAGGTACAGTTCTGGAAAGAAACTCTTCCAGAGTGTAAGTTCAGGACATGGTAATTTTGAATTAGCAGTAAATATTTTGAACTGGAGCTCAGTAGATATAAAATTTGCAGTCATCAGTGTGGAGAATGTGTTTGAAGCTACCAGAGAGAGTGAGAACCCAGGAACAGAGTGAGAGGAAAGGAAGGAAGGAAGGGGAGGATTTCATTGTAGTCAATTTACCTTGGCATCCCTGAATGTTCCTGAAATTCAGAGTCCCCCCCCCCCCACCAAAAATTTTTTAATCTGGTTTTTAGAGTATAAATTTATACATTAAAATTCATCCTTGAACATGTACAGTTCCATGAGTTTGAGGGCTACATACAGTTGTATAACCATGACCAGAATCAAGACCTAGAGCATTCCTATTTCTGTCCAAACATTCCTGTATGCCTTTAGTAGTTAATTATCTCCTCATACCAGCCCCTGGGTAACAACTAGTTATTTTTCTAACCCAATATTTTTGTTTTTGCAGAATGTCTTATGAATGGAATCATAGCAACATGCAATTTCTGAGTTTGGCTTCCTGTATTTAATTGAAGGCAGGAGGAGAAGGGGACGACCGAGGATGAGATGGTTGGATGGCATCACCAACTCGATGGACATGAATTTGAGCAAGCTGTGGGAGTTGGTGATGGACAGGGAAGCCTGGTGTGCTGCAGTCCACGGGGTTGCAAAGAGATGGACACGACTGAGCAACTGAACCGAACTTGAGATTTATCCAAGTTGTTGTGAGTATCAGTAACCCATCCTTCTTTACGGTGAGCAGTATTCCCTGTGTGGAGACACCACAGTTTATCCATTCACCACTTGACATACAATTGGGTTGCTTCCAGTTTTTGCTGATTATAAATAAAGGTCCTATAAACATTTGCATACAGACTTTTGTGGAAACACAGTTTTCATTTTTAGGGGTAAATCTTAAGAGTGGGATTGCTGGATGGAATGGCAAGTCTAAATTTAATTTTATGAGAAACTACCAAACTGTTTTGCTGAGTAGTTACTCTGTTTTGCATTCTTCTTGGCAGTGACTGGGCTTCCCAGGTGGCTCTAGTGGTAAAGAACACGCGTGCCAATGCAGGAAACATGAGACGTGGGTTCGATCCCCGGGTTGGGAAGGTCCCCTGAAGGAGGAGGAGGGCATGGCAACCCACTCCAGTGTTCTTTCCTGGAATATCCCATGGACACAGGAGCCTGGCAGGCTTCAGTCCATAGGGTCGCAAAGAGTCGGACATGACTAAAGCGACTTTGCACACACGGCAGTGACTGAGAATTCTACTGCTCTTCATTCTTGGCAGCACTTTGTGTTGTTGTTATTTATCATCCTTCAGGTGTGGGTTGTATCTCACTGCAGTCAATTTTTTGTGTGTGTTTGGGAAAAGGGTCTGTAACTCCATCCGATTCTTAAGGTTTGTGACTTGAAGGTGAAGAATCATCAAATTATGAGCTTGGACAATAAAGAGAGGTCAGAAAGGCACATTGAGCAGGTTAGAGAAGAGTTTAAGAATAGAGTCTGCGATGCAGAGGGAAAACAAAGTGTATAACATGAGCTGAGAAGATGATGTTGTACTCAGTAAGGGAAGAGTCCTGCTCATCTCTGAGATGCCTTTTCAGTGGAGTGGAGGGGAAGAGGTAAAAAGCACGAGAGAGCCAGTTTAAAGCAGAAATGAAAAGGAAGGAGATGGAGGCAGCACGTGCAGAGCATTCCTCTAAATACCAGCATAGAGGATTCCTCTAAATATCCAAGCCTCTCCCTGTTGCTGGAAAAATCACTTCTGGGGAGCCCTAGAAGAGGTAGTTTTGATAACAGTGGTGTGAACATTAGTTTTTAAAATGTGGTTCTTCAGTATACACTAGATTTTACTGGCATTGACTTCATATTTTCCTGAGAAGCAAATCCATTCTACCACTGATGCCACTGACTTGGCTGGAAAGAACTTTCGGGCACACAGAGTGTTATTGTGGCTGAAAAAGCTTTCCCTAAGCTCATGTCCAAGAGTTTTACAACATGCAATAGTGTGCTGTCAGGACATTTTACAAGTCAGCTGACGCGAGCTGCAGGGCCACAATCATTACCCTTTCCTACCGACCTGCTGCTGGGCGCAACCTCAGCTAATCTATCTGGACATTTCCCCAAACACAGAAAAGATGAGTGCACTGAAATACAGAGGCAGTCAGCATGTGGTCAGTCAGGATTCACTGCTATGCTTTCAGTCTCTGTGTAGAGAATGAGAAAAGTTGTGGAAGAGAGGAGACAAAGATTTAGTAAAACTCAGACATCTTCAGAGAACAGTTTAATCAGTCGAGTTATAATGTGAATATATAAGAGCGATCCATTCCTGAGTCTGTCTGTCTGCTCTTGGACCACACTGAAGAAACTAGGAAGCAGAAAAGACGCAAATATACTCTCCCCTACCATTTCCTCTTAGCGCTCTCTCTGTCTCTCTCTTATACACACACACCCAGCCTACACATTTTGATTCCTTCTAGCTCCATATTCAGTCCTCCTGTGTTCCCATTTGGAAATGGGCCAGGCAGATACATGGTATTAAGGCTGTGAGTAGCTTGTCCTAGTTCGCCTCTAAGGCAGCTAGAATAAGAGTATCACATTCATGCCATTACAAGACTGGAAATCTTGTCTAATGTCTATTTTCTCTCCTTAACTAGTCTAGATGTTAGATTCACAATTCCACTTGATGTACACATCAATGATCTATCTCAGAACAGATCACAAAATAGGCCACTGCAACAAGTGTGGTTCCCTGGGAAAAGCAAAGGACCCAAGAGATGGGTTTGAGACACAGTTCTGTTAGGTACTAGCTATGCTATGAGCCAGTAACTGAATTTTCCTTTCCCAGGATTTTCATCAATAAGAGGGAAACAAATAGCTTCTAATTCATCCTTCATCTTGTGCTGGGTGCTCAAACAATGTTGGAGAAGTTCATATGACCTCTAGAGAGTCTGACAGTAATTGCTGTTATCACTAATAATAGTTGCTATTATCACTCTCTACAAACCAGCAGCCTTGGCTTCACTCTGACCCCTCCTCCCTGGGAGCTGCCATTGGTGCTTCCTTGCCTAGGAATTCTGTCCCATTCTCTTCCTTGACATTTCTTTTATCTCCTACAAACAGACTTAAACTCACACTGCAAACTGTACTTCCTAACTTAGACATTCTTACAGCAGATGAGTTACCATACTTGCTGGGATCTGTGGCTCTCTTTTTTCCCTCCACTTTATCATTAGGAGTCAGGATAATCTTTTCAAAACAACCTCTCCCCTGTACCATTTACTCCTCTTTTCTCCATAGCATCAATTTTAGTCAATTGGTGGATGCTCTTGAATGGAGAATTTAGGGAAGCACTAATATAAGAGAACCCCCCCCCACCGCCCCCAGCCACAAGGTGAATTAGGGTTGCAGCTTCCTGATTTATGTGAGCACAGTTATTTTCCTGAAATGGGTACTCCTCAACACTCCCAGTCTCTGTTCAATCATTTTCTAACAGGGCTCCTTCTGGATTTACCTGATAATTAAGGTTTAGAAAAAAGCATATGTGAATGAAAGGCCTTATCATTGCAGAGTTTTAGACAAAGCCTTACATAGTCAGAGTGGTAGCAACAGAAAACCTGTCAAGGTGTATGATAGATAAGTTCGCTCATGGGAAACCAAGTCCTAAGATGTCAATGCAAATCAGATTTGCCATTTCCTTCTCCAGGGGATCTTCCCGACCCAGGAAACGACCCGGGAAATGAACGCTTTACCCTCTGAGCCACCAGGGAAGCGTAGAGAGAACCCATCAAACTGGAGCTACAAACTATCATTTGCCTGAAGATATCCCACCCATTCTAATGTGAATGGTATGCTTGGGCCAGGGATGAAAGAAAGGCCTTATCATTGCAGAGTTTTAGACAAAGCCTTACATAGTCAGAGTGGTAGCAACAGAAAACCTGTCAAGGTGTATGATAGATAAGTTCGCTCATGGGAAACCAAGTCCTAAGATGTCAATGCAAATCAGATTTGCCATTTCCTTCTCCAGGGGATCTTCCCGACCCAGGAAACGACCCGGGAAATGAACGCTTTACCCTCTGAGCCACCAGGGAAGCGTAGAGAGAACCCATCAAACTGGAGCTACAAACTATCATTTGCCTGAAGATATCCCACCCATTCTAATGTGAATGGTATGCTTGGGCCAGGGATGAACGTGACTCTTTAGGATTTCGAAACTGGCTGAAGACTTTGAAATAATGGTTGAAGAGTTGTTTTATGTTGATCATCATATGACTGAATTATAGACTATGATCTCTTCTTGCTTCAGAGTTCCCTTGAGGAATAATTTGTTATTTGTGTTCTCTGATCTGCACAGTGTCAAAAAATGTTAAAAGTGGAATGATGATAGGGTGATGATACACATCAGAGAAATCCTGTTATTTTTGCCTTTTATTAGACCAAACTGAGTATTTTTTTTTAAACCATGATTTGACAAACTATTTCTATGCTCACAGAGTCCATTAGATAAAAGGTATTGGTAAATATTTGCTGTTCTGTCACTAAATCATGTTCAGTTCTCTGCAACCCTGTGGACTGCAGCACACAAGGCTTCCCTGTCCTTTACTAGCTCCTGGAGCTTGCTGAAATTCATGCCCATTGAGTTGGTGATTCTATTTAACCATCTCATCTTCTGCTGCCCTCTTCTCCTTTTGCCTTCAATCTTTCCCAGCATCAAGGTCTTTTCCAATGAACGAGTTTCTCACAGCAGGTGGCTAAATAGTTCAGCATCAGTCCTTTCAATGAATATTCAGGATGGATTTCCTTTAGGACTGACTGGCTTGATTTCCTTACAGTTCAAGGGAGTCTCAAGAGTCTTCTCAAGCACCACAATTGAAAGCCCAATTCTTTTTTGCTCAGCCATATTACATAAATGGAATTATATAAGGTCAGTTTTTATGAATGTCAAGTCAGCTGCAAGATACTCATTTGTTAACATGACCTTTCTCCCCAGCTCTTTATTTAGAAAATGTTTCTTACGCTATTTCAAATCTCAGTTAGAGGGCAAAGAGTGAACAGTCCTTTAAAAGATCTAGAGATGGAATTGAATTCGAACTTCTCAAAACTTAAACAATTTCCCTTTTCCATTTTATCTACCGGTGAGGTCTCCAACTTGCTGTGGGATTAGATTAGCCCTGGAATCAACACTAGCCCCTGGGGCCTCATAGAGATGTGCTGTTCCAGTCTTAAGTTTTACTGAGGCAAGCTCACCCTAGAGAGGTAAGTAAGTTGGCCTTTCTTTGGGTATCTATGCTGGGAAGGCTTTATTTTGCATATTTGGTTACTTTTTAATTAAAGTAGTGATTTACTATATCTGCTTACACTTCTCTTTCAAAAGAAAACTGCCCAGAATTTTCAGCATCACAACTGAACCATTTTGTGGCAACTTTATTCACCTGTCAAGCTTACTTTGAGGGATATTTGTCAGCATGATGATCACCATGGGAGCTGCTCATGAGCACTCTCACTGATGTTTCATCTATACCACTCCAGTAGGCAAACCCTCTCCTGACTTTGCCAGGGAACAACAGGCTACTGATTGAGTGAAAAATAAATGTCTTTGTAGAACCTTCTTTCTTAGAAGCAAAGTATCTTTTGGTATAACATCTAGGATTGAAAACATGATGTATCAGCAATGAAAATGAACAATGTAGGTCATGCATTTTCACCCATGCTTGACTTTTTTGGGATTAGCTTTACTGAAAATGAGCCAAAGCACCTTTCAAAGCTCAGCTGAATTTTGAGAGTCAGTATGGAATATATAATGTAGAAAATTATTTTCTGAGAAGAGGTGATTCTTGGGGAAACATAGACACAGAGCTATGAAATAGTTAATACCCAGCTAACTACAATCTGGGCAATCTTTATAGAATGATTCATGAATGTGGAAAAAGTTCACTTTTAAAACCATTAGCCCAATGATAAGATCGTTAAGAATTTTATCCAAAGCACCATTCCCTGCCTATTGAGAGTCTTTTAATGTTTATGGGAGATAACCTCTTGACATTCTTTTTCTGCAATATGCCTTGTCTGGTGAGCCTAGAGTTTGGCACAAAAAGATAACACCTTCCCTCCTGTGGACTTTGACAAATTCAAGTTCTGAGTCTACTGAAACCATGTATTCTTATCCAAAGAAATCTAAGAATCAGCATGTTCTTTTTAGTTAAATTAGTCACTCTCTAATCTTTGCTTAATTTTTGTCATAGCACTGTGTTATGTGGCCATTGGCAGTTTTAGCAAAGATTATGACATTATTAATAAAGTTAAAATTAATAATGATTTTAACTTTGTGTGGTTTTGTGAAATTCAATAACAATGAATACCATTAACCCTTGAACAACATGGGAGTTGGAGGGGATTAATGGTGTCAACCATCTGTGCAGTTGAATGCCAGGTGTAACTTGTTGTTCAGTTACTAAGTCAAGTCTGACTATTTGCGACTCCATGGACTGCAGCATGTCAAGCTTGGCTGGACATGTACTCAGTTCCCTTGTATCTGTAGTTCTGCACCAGCAGATTCAACATGCAAGGATAGCATAGAACTATATTTTAAAAATCCACATCTAAGTGGACTTGGGAGGTTCAAACCCATGTTGTTCAAGGGTCAACTGTATGAACAACTTTGAGATCTGGAGGCAGGGTAGGCACTTTTCACACATGCAGTTAATCCTGATGACCGGTGAGTTAATGTATGAAAAACCACATAGCACTTGATACATAGTAAATGCTCATTTCAGTGACCTGATTTTCCAATCTCTCCATCTTGTGTCCTCAAAAGAGGCTTCAATTGTTACATGTTCATAGTTATTATATGGTTTCAACTATTCTCTGATGTTGGAGCAAAAGCTTCAAGTACAGTATGAAAGTAAAGCTCAAATTTCCATACTTCAAAATGAACTAATTATTTATATTAGCAATGACTGTGAAAACTTATAATGTCTTTGAAACCAAGGCATTGGTTTCATACCACCTTAGATGACTCTTTCTGGAAGCATGCTTCTATTGCTGAGAGCATCAGCCTTTCTAGCCCTTTGTTTCTGTCTAACCAAATAGCTGGGGATATTTGCTTCATAATCTCTTGAATCACAGCAAACCTATAATTGACAGGAGAAATATCAGCTTCCTCAGTCTCTGAACCTTCCCTTTCCTCACTGAAGTGGAATTCATTTGTGTCATGGAGATTGCAGAGGAAAAGCAAATGCACTGAGAAATTCGTGGTATTTCTGTCAGTTGTGACGAACATGGCTTACATGTATTAAGCTATATGGCAACTACTTTGCAAACATTTCTGTTAATCCCCGTAACATTGTTGCTAAGAAATATTATCAGCTTCACTTACAGATGAAAAAACTAAGGCACAAAGAGGTTAACTATTAATAAGTTGTCCAAGGCTCTCTCTCTCGAGATGCTAAGGAGGGAATTTAAATGTAGGTCATCTGAATGCAGAACTGTGGTCTACAGACCAGCACCCTGTTGGGGACCTGACAGCAGGGAATCAAGAGAAGGAACAGCTACAGGAGAGTGCTCACCAACACGCTAATCCAGAGGGCCTTTCCTCAGCAGGGAGGTCCCCACAGTGCTGACGTTCGCTGAGGATCCTCACTGTTTTCTAAGTGAAAGTGTCTTCATATTTACATTCATTATTACATAAATAGAGTGGAATGTGGGATGGTGATATTAGTCAACATCTATTTATCCTGGTAAAACTGAAAGGCACTTGGGAATCATTTCGTAATGTATGTAAACATCAAATCATCATGCTGTATACTTGAAATAAACATGTTATACATCAATTACACCTTAAAAGTAAACAAAAAAACAGAATCTCAAATAAACGTATAAATGTACCATCCTGAATTTCATCTGCTCTAACCTGGCCTATTTCCCTCTATTTCAAGCTGAGTGTTGCTAGTGTATGGAGAAGTAGGATAGAAATCTAAAAGAGAAACTGAAAGGAGGCAGAAGAGAGAAAGAGAAATAAACACAGAAGTAGGAAAAGAAAACAGTGGTCATCAGCTGAGTAAAAAATAAATTTCACTGAAACCCTGTGACCCTTCTATGTGCCAGGTGTGCCCCCTCTCTGACATGTCCTTCTCTGAGTCTCAGGCCTTCACCCCCTCTCAGCACTGCAATGCTCAGAGCCCATGCTCATTATTTAGTTAACACTTTCTAGTCCATGTTGTAAAGCTATGACTGCCTTGGCAACACTTTTCAGGTGGGTTGTTGAATAGTCCTTGCTGCAGCACTAGAGAAATATTTTCAGGTTCACACAAGCATTATTTGATAATCAGCATCAACATCTCAACCATTATGATCTCCATTGGTCCCCTGGAAATTTCCAGAGGAGCTGTAGGTCCTAGTTAAGACCCTAGGCTTTGGAGCCAGACTCACTGTGAAAACTGGCTGTGCTGTTAGCTGTGTACCCTCAGCAAGTAACCCAACCTTTCCTTTCTGTACACTGGGGGTGGCAATATCTCCTACTACTGGTATGAGTGGCTACAACAATAAAATGCTTTAAAAAAACTTTTTTAAAAAACATTTTGTGTCATGGACCCCTTTGACAACCCAGGAAAGCCCTTCAAAACTGTTTTCAGAATAATATATTTTAAATACATAAAATAAAATATACAATACTATAAAGCAAACCAATCTGAGAGTTTTTCAATATTTTAAAAAATAAATATATGATTAGTAATATTAAATAATATCTAAAAGTAGGTTTAATATCAATAGGAAATTTCAAGTTTATGATAAGTATATGTATTGTTTTGAGACAGCTGTAACAATTGTAATGTAATATGAAAATATCTGTGGTTTCTACTTGTGATAAAAACAAAGATGCTGCTAACATCACCAAAGTTTGCTGTTTGCATCTACAGTTGAAAGAAATGCTAAGCTCCAGTTAAAGGTTATGGAAAACAAATATGTCATTGTTTTCATCTGAGTTTNGACAGCTGTAACAATTGTAATGTAATATGAAAATATCTGTGGTTTCTACTTGTGATAAAAACAAAGATGCTGCTAACATCACCAAAGTTTGCTGTTTGCATCTACAGTTGAAAGAAATGCTAAGCTCCAGTTAAAGGTTATGGAAAACAAATATGTCAATTGTTTTCATCTGAGTTTAAAGATCCTCATCAATTCTAGTCTGGACTGTTTGGGAGGAGTCTATGGGCCCCAGGTAAAGACCTTGGACTGATGACAGACAGGGCTTAGAACAGCAAGTCGCTTGCAGGGAGAGCTCTATAAATTGTGCATTATTCAAAGGTTTCTTCTTAAGAATTGAAATAATGTCATGCCATTAGGGTGAACCACATAAAATTGTCAATTTTGTAGGTAAAAAAATTAAATATTGGCAATTTCAAATGATTCAATCTGATATAATTCAGGAATTCTGTAAAATATCTTGTGAAACTAATTTAATTCTCTAGTTTATACTATGAGGTTTCCGCTCTCACTCCCCAAGAAAGTATATATTAGCTTAGTGGGTTTGTTTTTTTTTTTTTTAAAGCATAGACTATTTGGAATTACAGTTGATTATTTCTTTTTGGTTCTTTCCAGTAATTTTTGACAAAGACAAATGGACACACTTGGGGGTTATTCTGAGATTTACAATACATCTTTTAAACATACATTTTATCTTAATTATCAGCGAAGGCAATGGCACCCCACTCCAGTACTCTTGCCTGGAAAATCCCATGGGCAGAGGAGCCTGGAAGGCTGCAGTCCATGGGGTCGCTGAGGGTCGGATACGTCTGAGTGACTTCACTTTCACTTTTCACTTTCATGCATTGGAGAAGGAAATGGCAACCCCAAGCACTTGTTATGTCTATGATTTACTCATTTCTAATGATTCATTTAGATCTGGAATAGCTCTTCCATGTTGCCAAAAAAGCTTAGTTTTATTAATTTAGAGGAAGTTTGTGATTTAACTACAGTTAGGTGTCACTTTAAATATGGTGCCTCAAGCATCCCCAAATGAGTATATCTAGTATAGTCACAAAAGTAACTTATCACCCTAAGTAACACAACACTGTTCCTGGATTGAAGGAATGGAAGTGAGGGGAGATTTCAGGTACTTAAATGCAAGTTCTTACAACAGAGTGTTATCATTGCAGGTTTACTTTTATGTAACCCCAGTTAGATGGTAAAATCTGAGGGTAAAAATTCTCTCTCATCCATTATGGTATCCCATGCACCTATTTCTGTGGCTGCACAGGGTAGAGATACAAGAAATGTTTGTTGAATGAAAAAATGAAGAGGTGAAAGAATACTAGCTATATTAACTGCTCCTCTTACCCTCTGTGATAGAGTCAGTGGTTATGACTCAAGTTTGGTTTGCTTTCAGAATTCCAACATTAAGTTTGAATGCTCAGAAATACTGTCAATTCTATAAAATATAATTATATGGGAGGGAAACAATTTTGTGAGTGTTAAAAAAAATAGATTGCTTTTGCAGACTGTGCATTCTGCGAAAAAGAGTGTTAATCAAATTAAGCATATAAACAAGATTGCTAAAAGTCTGACTTATGTAAGAAAATCACCTTTCAAGTATCATCAAGCTCTTCAGAAGCATGTTTCCATTCAAACTACTGATCATATTATGAAAAATTGGTAGATTATGGAAAATATGCTCACAAAAAGTATGTGAAATACACTTAAAAATACTAAAAACACCTGGCATCTAGGAAGTCTCAAAAATAATATTAACTGAATTCATGTGATAAGTAAAAAGTCCTATCAGTTTGTTGTTTAAAATTTTCTGTTTTAAATTTGTGGCAAAACTTTGGCATCTTTTCACAGGGTTTATTAACTGTGTGTGTTTCTTTTATCCTGAACTGTCTCTTGTCCTTCTTATTATAATGGGCTTGTCATATTTTCAATTGATCTATGAAAGCTCAATCTTTGTCTTCAGTTCAGTTCAGTTCAGTCGCGCAGTTGTGTCCGACTCTTTGCGACCCCATGAATCGCAGCACGCCAGGCCTCCCTGTCCATCACCAACTCCCGGAGTTCACTCAGACTCACGTCCATTGAGTCTGTGATGCCATCCAGATGGAAGATGGAAGTCTTGGTGGCATTTTTTAGTCACTTGATCAAGACTCACGTGAATGCTATTATATTATCTCCGGATCTTTCTGTGAAATAAATACATTTCTTTCTTCGACCTAAACCACTTTGAATGGCTTTCCTTTAATTGACAGCTGAAATAATTTTAAGCAATTTGTCATTGCAACCTAAATACATAAATGCTCCCTTTCATATGATTTTTGATAGCGTTCAGTTTCCTTCCAAGAGTTACCATCTACAGGATGAATGTTATTTTGCATGCTTTATGTTTCAGGTAAAAGTATGCAACTGTAAACTTGGGTTCTTTGCTAAGGTATTTGCATTAACTAGGTCCATTGTTAACAAAATCTATTCACCAAAACTCTATGATAAGAGAGACTGCTTGTATAACCTTAATTGACTATTGCTTTATTTATTTCCATACCTTCAAAAGATGAAAATTATGCATCAAATGTGGCAATTTCCATTGGGAATAATATAGTAGTATTTCTTATATGATCCAATTCACCTTTATCTGAGTTGTACTCAACAATTATGTTACCCTTGGGTGGTTCTAAAAAATGGAGCTGTAAACTGAATAAAGCTTTAATCATGGAGTAAGCATGTGCCACCTTCACTGTGTGTGGAGTTCTATGAAAGATACTGGATTTTTCTCTCAAGGGTCTGCTTGATTACTGTTAAAAATTGAACACACTTCTTTGAAATAGATGTAAATAAAATAATAATTATTTTATGAGTATAGATGGATAAAACTGTGACTTAAAAGAGGAAATTTTATCTTAATTATATCACTTCTTAACTCAATTTCAGGTATTTTAACTCAATCACATGATTTTTTCCTCCACATAAACTCTACAGTACTTTCACATGTACTTATGCTTCTCAACATGTAATATATGCAACTATTTTTCAAAAATTACATTAGAAAATTTAGTAGAGAGTATTTTCAATGAGATATAATGTGTCATTGTTTCCTTCTTAAACTTAATGTATCTATCCACAGTGAAAATTTTACTTTCTTGGGCTCCAAAATCACTGCAGATGTGATTGCAGCCATGAAATTAAAAGACGCTTCCTCCTTGGAAGGAAAGTTATGACCAACCTAGACAGCATATTAAAGAGCAGAGACATGACTTTGCTGACATATGTCCATATAGTACAGAGAAGGCCATGGCACCCACTCCAGTACTGTCGCCTGGAAATCCCATGGATGGAGGAGCCTGGTGGGCTGCAGTCCATGGGATCGCTGAGGGTCTCACAGGACTGAGCGACTTTACTTTCACTTTTCACTTTCATGCGTTGGAGAAGGAAATGGCAACCCACTCCAGTGTTCTTGCCTGGAGAATCCCAGGGACAGGGGAGCCTGGAGGGCTGCCGTTTATGGGGTCACACAGAGTTGGACATGACTGAAGCAACTTAGCAGTCCATATAGTAAATATTATGGTTTTTCCAGTAGTCAAATATGGATGTGAGAGTTGGACTACAAAGAAAGCTGAGCACCAAAGAATTGATGCTTTTGAATTGTGGTATTGGAGAAGTCTCTTGAGAGTCCCTTGGACTGCAAGGAGATCCAACCAGTCCATCGTAAAGATCAGTGCTGGGTACTCATTGGAGGGACTAATGTTGAAGCTGAACCTGCAGTACTTTGGCCACCTGATGTGAAGAGCTGACTCATTAGAAAAGACGCAAAGACGCTGATGCTGGGAAAGATTGAAGTCAGGAGGAGAAGGGGATGACAGAGGGTGAGATGCTTGAATCGCATCACCAATGCAATGGACATGAGTTTGAACAAGCTCCAAGAGATGGGAACGGCTACTCACTCCAGTATTCTGGTCTGGAGAATTCCATGGACAGAGGAGCTTAGCAGGTTTATAATCAGATTTAAAATTCTAGAGAGTTTTATCTTTTAAAAATATGGTATATTTAAATTATCTTAACCTTATGCCTTCTAAAAATATCTATGTATGTATGTATGAATGTATCTCTCTACTTACTTATCTCAATATATCTATATCTTTATCAAGGTGCCATGATCTAATATTTTGCGAAGTTTACATGATTCCCCATATGACTGCTCATAGCAGAGCTTACGTTATGATGAAATTGTTAACAAACATGCTAGGTTTCTCCTATGAAATATCTGTATCCAATAAAAATAATTTGAAAGAATAAAGAAGCTTAAAGATTTTCAAAGAGCAAGAGCTGGAAAAAATGTAATTCCTGTGAGGACATCTTGTTATTTTTTTTTTGAAAGTGACATTTTGAATCCAGCTTTCCATTCTGTTCTCTCCTTCTCACTCTATGTGTGTGTGTGTGTGTGTGTGTGTGTGTCTGTCTGTCTGTCTGTCTGTCTGTGTGTGTGTGAGTATTTGAGCCTAGAAAAAGAAAGAAAAGAACATGACAGAAATGTCCCAAGTAATGGACTTTCAGGGAAACAACTGTAAAATGGTAAACAGCTGGGTCAGAGTTGGAGATTTAGCTCCTTGTTTCGAACACAACTTTCTAAAAGGAAACTACTAGATACCCTTCTATTTCCAAAAGGAGGGGGATCCTTGACACCTCAAACACAGTTCATTGCTGCTGTTATCTGGATAACTTAGAATGCATTTTGAGATTCTCTGAGAAGAGGAAAAAATAACAACAAATAACCAAAAACGCTTGACTTTGTCTAATTCATAACAATCTCACTCAGACAGTCAAAACTGCTAAATTAAATTTAATGGGTGTTAAAAAAAAAAGAGCATGTCTTTAATTACCAAAATTACAGCCATAGATATAGTCTCATGTTATGTGTGTACGTGAGTTGGATGAAAGAAATAATTATATAATTGAAGACATAATTTATTCAAATAATTTAAATGGTTTTTTTAAAAAAAGTAAAAAACCTCCTCTTCTTATTCTTAGTGGATGCATGTGTGTTGATGGTGTTGCGCCCTTGTGTAAATTGCTGAGAGGAGGAAGAAAGAGGTACAGGAATGGGTGTGGCAGTATAACCTGACTACCTGCTTTTTGTTTCACCAATTTTCTTAAACAATAAAACTTTTTTATGCGAATATTCTCACTGGTTATAAACTGGAATCATTAAGAAAGATCACATATAAAGCACCAAACAAGGATCTGAAAATTCTGATTGTCAAAATTTTCCATTTTCCATTCAAGCATGCTATAGTGATACAAGCTAGAAACAGGGTTTCCCTGGTGGCTCAGTGGTAAAGAATCTGCCTGCCATGCAAGAGAGGCAGGTTTAATCCCTGGGTCTGGAAGATCCCTTGGAGAAAGAAATGGCATCTTACTCCAGCATTCTTGCCTGGTCAATCCTGCGGACAGAGGAGCCTGGCGGGAAAATATTCTCACTGGTTATAAACTGGAATCATTAAGAAAGATCACATATGAAGCACCAAACAAGGATCTGAAAATTCTGATTGTCAAAATTTTCCATTTTCCATTCAAGCATGCTATAGTGATACAAGCTAGAAACAGGGTTTCCCTGGTGGCTCAGTGGTAAAGAATCTGCCTGCCATGCAAGAGAGGCAGGTTTAATCCCTGGGTCTGGAAGATCCCTTGGAGAAAGAAATGGCATCTTACTCCAGCATTCTTGCCTGGTCAATCCTGCGGACAGAGGAGCCTGGCGGGCTACAATCCATGGGGTCACAAACAGTTGGACATGACTTAGAAACTGAGTTTGTACACAAGCCACCATACTGAAAAGACTGATAATCTAACTCAAGTTATAGATTGGAAGAGGTTCTAGAAGACAATGATTCCAAAAAATAAGGTTCCAAAAGAAATTACCTCTTTGGGCTGATTTTAGGCAAAATTTAATTTGACCAGGAAGTTATTAATTCTAATCAAACACATGAAGCCTGATGTGTCCTGATTGAAAATCATGTTGGTAACTAAGAGATATTTCTGAGCAGGGTATTATTTGTTCTTAGCTGTTTTGAACCTAAATATTTAAATGCAATGCTTCCCCATGGGGGAAAAAAAAAGGAAAAAAAGAGTATCTTATTACCCAGCTCAAGCCAATTTTCTTGTATGTTTTTCTCTACATTTGTTGTAATGAATATTTATTTCATAATACTGTTCAGATTCTATGTAGAGGAAAACTAATCATTTCTAAATTCAGTCTCTCTTAACTGATTCCTAAGAGACTAGAGCGAGCTAGTGCAGAAAAGGAAGGATGACACAGGTGCATGAAATAAGTTTTCCCTTGAAAGGCATAAGACCCATTTTTGCTGTTCCTAGAAAAGTAAATTTTAAATATTTTTGCTTACAAAAGCATGAGTTTTTACCTTTTTATAAATAATCTTTCTGAATTTATTCATCTATTTTCTCCTTCTGTGATCATTTTATTGAATCTTTGAATTTAAGGTCCAAGGAGTGATGAGTTTCAAATGGAGAGCATATTTCAAATGTTAAGCATTAAAAAAACATTTAAGCTCATGGAACATTTTTTGAATAAATGGGAAATGTTTCAGCATTGATTCAGCTTTGTATTTCATAAAAGTACAAACATGTCACCTTTAGGTTTTCATACATGTTACTAGCTGAGGATACAAAATGATTTTGAGACATGCAAAATTACATTTATGATATGTCAGCCATCATATTTACAGTATAGAAAATCAAATATGCCAGTTCACCAAATTGTGATTCAGATTGGTGACTTTTAAAAGCATTCAATGGTTTAAGGCAAAATGTTATAATTTAAAATAATAAATGTAAATTGGCCTCCCAATAATTCTAAGATCTTAATACACTGAGCTTATTGTGTATATATATAGTTGTTAATTTTTGGCATCAATGCTTTTAACAGGTTGGACTGATTGGCGTTACAGCCACTGTAAGTTTTCTTTTTCAGTGAAGAACAAATGAGATGCTTATTAAGGTCAGTAAATTATGATTATTAGATCTCAGAGCATGCCATCTATCAGATGAGACAGTTATATAAATGGATAATTACAGGAGATAGTGATATGTGCTAGATAACGTGTACACACACAAAAGCTTTGCAACCACAAATAAAGTAGTGAATTAGGAGTATGTAGCTCACTGCAAGCCTTGCTAAGGAGGCAATTCTTGAAATAGTCTTGCAAGAAATGATGCTTTTCTAACCCACTTCTGTCTCTTACCCTACTCTTTCCTGCCCACAGCCTTTGTTTTAGTTGCTCCCCTAAATGTGGTTTCTCAGATCTTCCAGAATTATCATAGATCACACTTGATACTTTTACAGCACACCTGCATGTATGACAGTATATTTGAGTCATAATGTCAATCTGCCTCATCACACTGATCTTCTTGATGGCTGAGGAAAACAGTTTTATCTTGTATAGCAGCAACATAGAAAAAATGCCTGTGCTGACGTTAAAAAGAACGAATGAGGAAATTAATATAATATTACGGGAAAACTAGGAGAAAGGTCTTTCCTGGAAGCTGAAATAGCACCTACAAAATATGATGAACATAACAAGAATTATTCTGTGACACTAGAACTTAATATGGTTGGAAGTGCCTTACCTTCTTCTACTTTATTTTCCAGAACATCAACTTTGGATAGTTTATGTAATTTATATATATAGCTATTGCATTAATTTTCTCACCCAATTAAAACACAAGATCATCAGGGTAAGGATCTAGTTCTCTTTTGATTTTGATGTCCTATCAGAACCAAGAAAAAATCCAAGAGCAATTTCAATTGGACAATATTGGAACTGAAATTCAAACTCAGGTCTCAGCTATTCATAAAGTAACTTTTTGAAACCGACACTCAAGAATAGACATAATAACTAATGATACTCTTCATAATTTATTTCAACTAAACAATTGCATATTGATAGTTTAGTATCTTCAAAATGAATTCTAATAATAAAATGTGCAAAAATGAACAAAGTAGAATCTATTATCTTGAGTTAATCATGTTCTACTGTGTAATTCAGATAATTACGGATGTAGTTATAGGCAGAAGAGATATTAATTATGACCGGGATAAGAAAGCATTCTATGAAAGAACAGAAATCAATCTTACTTGGGATGATTTTTAAAAGGTTAGTAGATGAGATTGTACTTGAGCTAAAACTTTGAAAATATGCCTTTGTTTTAAAATAAATTGATAAAAAAATAAATCCATGCTCTCTAAGGCTAACACCAAACTAATTTATACATATAAGAGAAGTTGTAGATACATTTTCTGCTCATATGTTTATCACCTGAGGTTCATCATTCAGTTATTTATTACCTGACAACACTTATTCTTGTCTCAGGGATGAAAAATGAGAAGTACTTGATGGAAAGACAAATCATGAGAATCAGAGTCTTGCCTAAACTTTGTACTTCCCAGGCCTGGGTGAATTTTCTCCTTGCTGTGAAAGTTTCTATAGCATTTGTTTTATTATTCTTTTCTAAAGAAATATGATAGTTTCTTTATAAAATGTAAAATTTTAAAAATAGAAACGTGGCATAGACCTTTCAGCCTGAGGAAATCAGACACAAAAGCACAACCCTGCAAAGAAAACACTGGCAAATGGAGGACGATTCCAAAGTTACCATGTGGGATAGCTATGATATTGTGTAATGGGAAAATGGGAAAAGTAGGTAAAGGAGTGGACTTCTAGTGACACTGATGTGTTGGATTTGATTAAACAAGCAATGGGGAGTTAGGAATATGTGCCAATTTCCAGTGTAACAGTTGAATTGGAGAGATCAGAAAATAAACATGTAGATCCTCAGGATAATATTTCAGCAAGAAGCTATTGCCCCAACTAGGGCAATAGAAGCCAAGTAATGCATGTGAGAGTTCTGTGTGGTTTCTGTAACACTTCAGAACGATAGTCACAGGAACACTGAAGAACAGACAGCAGTGTGTGGCTTGTCTTCTTCTATATTGTGCCCAGTAAACTCCAGACAACATGAATGTAGAAAAGATTTTAGGGCTAAAAGCTATCATAAAATATCTCAGAAGTTTTATAATAATGAGATGAATTTCAGAAGGTCCTTTTGAAATAGCTGAATCCCAATATAAGTTGGCCAAGCAAAATCACAGACATTGTGAACTTGATAAAGAATTTTCTTTCTAAAAATCCCCCTCCAAAAGATTTTCAGTTAAGAATAGTAAAACTAACTTGAAAATAAAAAAAAGAGAAGCAATCATAGCTTAAAACCCCAAACATGTAAATCCTCTCTATATCTGAATGAAAATCTTAGTAATATAATAGTAAAAAATTCAGTGATAGACTCCAAGATAAAGAAAGAAAGAAAGTCAAGTCGCTCAGTCGTGTCCGACTCTTTGCAACCCTATGAACTGTAGCCTACCAGGCTTCTCTGTCCATGGGATTCTCCAGGCAAGAGTACTGGATGGGTTACCATTTCCTTCTCCAGGGGATCTTCCCAACCCAGAGATCACTTTGAAGGCAGATGCTTTAGCCTTGGAGCTACCAGGGAAGCGGTTTACTTGATATTTAACTTTGTTTACTATTTGACATGCAAACCTTTCATGGGTGATTAATTATTGTTCTGTCATTTGTAAAATTTTATGTACACTGAGCCATCTATATTTCTACTTTTGCTTGCATAAATAGAAAAGCAGTCATCAAGTTGAGGTGAAAATACAGGTAATTATTCACAGATTTTTTTTCTAGTTGTATTATTTTAGATGTATGTGTTTACCCTTTTTAACTAAGTGACAAACTATTTTCTGATATGTTGCAAGATAAGAATCTAGCACTATATTTCAAAATGGTTAGCTTTAAACTCAACATTACTTAGCCAGTGTTCTATATCTCCCTCATTGAATTCAGATACATTTTTGTTACGTAATGGCTAATTGCAAAAACACTACCAAATATTGTTATTCATTGATAAATTAAAAAGACTATTCAAATGAATATGTTGAGCATATAGGTAAGACCTTACAAGACAAGAATGTGAAAGATTATCTGTCTCTCAAAAATATTCAGCTCTTTTATGCTAATGGAGTCTATTTAATCTCAGAATGTGTTTAGAGCCACTGAAATGCTTTTGATCTTTGTGCCCTTTTTTTTGTAGGGGCAGGGGTGATTGTTTTTAATTGGAGAAAGAAGGGGTCATTTGACTTGGAAAGAAAAAGACAAGAAGTAGACAAACTGAGGAAGATAGAATTTAAGGGATGCTATCTCATCTTCTGATCCTAGAAAATTCTTCGGTCTGCTTTTGATGTAAGAGAAAATATTCCAAATATATAGAACTGTTTATGATGGACTTTGGAGACTATTGACATAGCACATCAACTTTGAGTGCAGATGATAGACTGGGATGAGAAACTGCTCCGACTGCCTTTTAGGAATCTAGCAGCCTCCAGAGGTTTGGAAGATTTAGGCAAAGCCGAAGATGACCCTTGGTAACACTGTGTTTCTTACTTCGCCCAGCAGAAGCACATGTTTTGTATTAAGTGCCTTAGGAGGAGGCATCCCAGTGGCTCAATGGTAAAGAATCCGCCTGCCAGTGCAGGAGACACAGGAGACATGGGTTCAATACTTGGGTTGGGAGATCCCCTGAAGGAGGAAATGGCAACCCGTTCTAGTATTTTCACTGTGTGTGATGGACACGGAAGCCAAGTGGGCTACAGTCTACAGGATCTTACCGAGTCTGACAGGCCAGAGCCACTGAGCATGCGTGCCTTAGTAGGATTAGAAATAGGAAAGGGAGAATAAAGTGTTACTTAGCAGGCGCATTTGAGGCCAACCCTTGAGAATTTGAGCAAATAAGTGGATGCTCAGAAGTCAACCTTCTCTCTTAGCATATTGGCTGGTTGGGGTGGAAATCACCACAATTTTGCCTGTAACGTCAAATGCTATTCTATTTTGTAGAAACACAATAGATATCAAGGATAAATTTGAAATCAAAGAAATCCCAAGGAAATTATGGATGATCATAATAGCTAATATGATTTGAACTTTCATTTTGCTAGACGGTATTCTATGCACTGTGACTATAATTCATTCTTCTCATATCCTTTTATGGAAATGGCTGTCTTAAAATATGTGATGACAGTAGGTTTGTAGGTTTGTGTCAGACAAACGCCAACCAGTTATACTTTAAATATCTATAGTAGCCCTAACATTTAGAAATTTTAAGAACATAATTTAGAATCACATGAAGCAGTAAATAGGCTAGTTGAATTTACCAAACAGTAGAGCTGTCTAGGTTGGTGATACTCATTGTAATCTGATCTGAAAATTAGGTAATTAGATGGCTTATTCTCAAGTATGTGGGTTTCTACTTTAACTTTTAGAATTTAAGAACAGAGTAATTGTATAAAAAAGCTTAACCTGATATATTTATATTAAAAATCTCTTTAAAAGGGACAGTTTTATGAAAAACTGAAAGTTTCAATAAAGTGAAAACTTCTCTCAGGTTGGAGCATCCCACTCCTAGTTATCTACCTTAGATAAATAAATACTTATGTTCACATTAATTCCATACATAGATGATTAGAATGGCTTTATTTATAATCATCCCAAACTGAAAACCATTTAGCATATTTCAGCAGGTGAAGGAATAAACATATTTTCTTCACCCATACAATGGAATATTAACAATTGAAAGAACAATTTATAAACATAACAAGTGTTAAATCTCAAAGCATTATGCTAAGAAAGTAAGCTCGTTTCAAAACCTTAAATTTTATACTGTATGAGCTCTTCTATATGACTTTCTAAAAAGCAGAACTATGGTCCAGGAGAAGAATTTGATGGTTTATGAAAGTAAAGACTGGAGGGAATGTGTGACTAAAAAGGGCAACACAAGATAATTTTGGAGGGTGTGATAATGGAAATCTGTGTCCTAATTGTCTATACATAATTCTATACATGCGTTAAAATTCATGGAATTAGTGTTGAATCTCAAAGCATTATGCTAAGAAAGTAAGCTCGTTTCAAAACCTTAAATTTTATACTGTATGAGCTCTTCTATATGACTTTCTAAAAAGCAGAACTATGGTCTAGGAGAAGAATTTGATGGTTTATGAAAGTAAAGACTGGAGGGAATGTGTGACTAAAAAGGGCAACACAAGATAATTTTAGAGGGTGTGATAATGGAAATCTGTGTCCTAATTGTCTGTACATAATTCTATACATGCGTTAAAATTCATGGAATTGTAGATCACAAAAGAGTCCATTTTACTTTGAATTAACTTTAAATAATGAATAAGCTGTGTCTTTAAAGAACTTTAAACATTGTACTAATACGATATGTCCCAAACATAAATATTTACATAAAAATGAGCAAATTTTAAATCAGGAAAATTTAGAATTGAATGAAGAAATATTTGAGAAAAGCAAATACTTCATCACTTTATTAGAGAAAGGAAACCTTTTCATCTGACATAAACTGAGTACAAGTAATTCAGTTCACTTTAGTCACTCAGTCGTGTCCGACTCTGCGACTCCATGAATCGCAGCATGCCAGGCCTCCCTGTCCATCACCAACTCCTGGAGTTCACTCAGACTCACGTCCATTGAGTCCGTGATGTCATCCAGCCATCTCATCCTCTGTCATCCCCTTCTCCTCCTGCCCCCAATCCCTCCCAGCATCAGGGTCTTTTCCAATGAGTCAACTGTTCGCATTAGGTGGCCAAAGTACTGGAGTTTCAGCTTCAGCATCATTCCTTCCAAAGAAATCCCAGGGTTGATCTCCTTCAGAATGGACTGGTTGGATCTCCTTGCAGTCCAAGGGACTCTCAAGAGTCTTCTCCAATACCACAGTTTAAAAGCATCAATTCTTCTGTGCTCAGCCTTCTTCACAGTCCAACTCTCACATCCATACATGACCACAGGAAAAACCATAGCCTTGACTAGACGGACCTTAGTCAGCAAAGTAATGACTTCATAAGAAAATCTGGTCTATAAATTTAATGTAATAGCTTCATAACTATAATTTCAAATATGTTGTGGGAAAGTGAAGGTGTTAGTCACTCAGTAATGTCCAGCTCTTTGTGATCCCATGTGCTATAGCCCACCAGGCTCCTCTGTCCATGGGATTTTTCAGGCAAGAGTACTGGAGTGAGTTGCCATTCTCTTGCTTCACAACTAGCCAGCCCCTATTTATAAGGAGCTGAGAAAATGTTGGCACTCAGGATGGAATTAAGACTGATACTGAACTGTGTCATAGAAGAATCTACTGAATAGCTCTTGGTCCAGTGTTTTGAAAGTTATATTAGAACAAGGGCTTTCACATTTAAAAAAGAGAAATAAAAAATAAAACAAAATATTCTAATCCAGTTCCACCTTCCATCTTAAATATTGGAGAGTGTCATGGTGGATTTCACTACTATTTTTTTTTTCCTAACCTGAAATTTTCTTCTGAACAAGTTGTGTGTGAGTGTGTGTGTGTGTGTGTGTGTGTGTGTGTGTGTGAGGGAGAGAGTCTGGGTTGTATCTGTTGTACCATTGTTTCTTTATGTCTTCATGGTTCATGTTTGTCACTTGTGAGATTGGTTTAATGGGTTAAGTAGACTGTAAAGTCCTTTCTAGCTCATTAATATTATCAATTTTACGAGTTCCTTGGTTAAAGACACATAATGGGTTATATTAGCTAAAGTTTGTCAGAGAAAATGATTTCTTGTTTGATTTTCATATGCAATATAAAAGAATTTCCATCCTTTTAAAGTTAAAAATAATTTATACATGAAAGTCAATTTTTTTTCCTGACAAGCTAGGGAAATATATGAAAGTTTCTTTAATAAAAATGTTTATAAGAGATTTTTGTCAATAATAGAATACTGTCCTGCAATTTGCTCCTGCTCACAGTTCCTTAAACAATCAGCAATTTGCTGTTATTAACAGTGGGAGTTCATGTACACTCGTGGCTGATTCATGTCAATGTATAGCAAAATGAATACAGTATTGTAAAGCAAAACAAACTAAAAAATAAAAATTAATTTAAAAAAATAAAAATAAAACAATAAAAAAAAAACAAAACAGTGACTGCTCCATTTTGCCAAATTCTAATAACTGATTAATGTTAACTGTCCTCTTTCACAAACTTTATAACCTGATTGGTTAATTTTTTTAATTTAAATTTATTTATTTTAATTGGAGGCTAATTACTTTACAATATTGTATTATTTTGCCATACATCAACATGAATCCACCATGGGTATACACGTGTTCCCTATCCTGAAACCCCCTCCCACCTCCCTCCCCATGCCATCCCTCTATTCATTTGATTAGTATTGAGCTTAATTTCAATACTTGCAGATGTTTTTCCCTAATTTCTGTTCATCTCTCTTATCATTCTGGTATTCACATATTATTTATTTATGAGTTTATGTATTAGAATATCATTGTTATAATCATTTATATTTATCCAGATTTTTAAAACAACTTGAATGAAGTATGATTTACATGCAAAAGCTGTACGTAGGTCATGTGCACAGCCTGATGAATTTGGAGACAACCATCACCATAGTCTATGCCATAAACATATCATGAGCTTAATTCAATACTTACAGATGTTTTCCCCTAATTTCTGTTCATCTCTCTTATCATTCTGGTATTCACATATTATTTATTTATGAGTTTATGTATTAGAATATCACTGTTATAATCATTTATATTTATCCAGATTTTTAAAACAATTTGAATGAAGTATGATTTACATGCAAAAGCTGTACGTAGGTCATGTGCACAGCCTGATGAATTTGGAGACAACCATCACCGTAGTCTATGCCATAAACATATCCATCACTTTCAAAAATTTCATATCATCTTCTTTATTTATGTTTACTGCTGTTTTTGTTATAAAACAACAGAAGACTTACTCTTACAAACTTTCAAGTATACAAAGCAGTATTGTAAAATATAGACACTGCTATACAATAGATCTCTAAAACTTATTCATCTTATATAACCCAAGTATTATTCCTTGACTGACACCATCCCCATAAACCCCCTTCAGTTCAGTTCAGTCGCTCAGTCGTGTCTGACTCTTTGCGACCCCACGAATTGCAGCACACCAGGCCTCCCTGTCCATCACCAACTCCCGGAGTTCACTCAGACTCACATCTATCGAGTCGGTGATGCCATCCAGCCATCTCATTCTCTGTCGTCCCCTTCTCCTCCTGCCCCTCAATCCCTCCCAGCATCAGAGTCTTTTCCAATGAGTCAACTCTTCGCGTGAGGTGTCCAAAGTACTTCCCCTTAGACCAGGCTAACCAACCTTCTACTCTCTGCTCATCTAGATTTTCCATCTTTAATTTTTGATAGTAAATTAATCCCTAAGGTAGATATTCTGTGGTTCTGTATTTCTGATCATACTCTCTTGATAAGATATATGTTTTAGATATTTAAAAAAAAAGATTTGGGAACTGATTGTACAGTATACACATATTTGCATCTTGAATCTTCATTAATATTACATAATAGATATTTTGAATGTCATTGTTGAAAGAAATCCTTTATTAATAATTTATTTTATGCACCATTTTCTGTCATGAAATGAATGGTCATTAATTTAATATTACCTATATAGTGTTTCCATGATGAACAAAATTATGCAGGATTATTTATGCAATTTCTGATTATGTCCTTATGTTACATCTCTAGATGCAGATTACTAGATTAAATGCAAGGACTGTTAAAATATTTCTGTATAAATTGCATTCCAGAAGTGCTAATATTTGCTTCTACAGTATGAGAGCTCATCCTATACCAATAGTTTTTATCTAGTTCTTTTTATCTCAAGTTTTTATTCTAGTCTTTTTCTAATTAATTTAATATTACCTATATAGTGTTTCCATGATGAACAAAATTATGCAGGATTATTTATGCAATTTCTGATTATGTCCTTATGTTACATCTCTAGATGCAGATTACTAGATTAAATGCAAGGACTGTTAAAATATTTCTGTATAAATTGCATTCCAGAAGTGCTAATATTTGCTTCTACAGTATGAGAGCTCATCCTATACCAATAGTTTTTATCTAGTTCTTTTTATCTCAAGTTTTTATTCTAGTCTTTTTCTCTCAAGATGCAAAGTATATTTATCTGCATTTCATTTTACTTTATTTTTCAAACCTTATCTTGCTGTTACTTATCTAAAATATGTGAAATTTCTTATTTAAAGTAAAAATCTAGTTTTATTTTAACCCAAATATTTCATCAAATATTCTACCACCTGAAAAGTGGTTTTAAAATCATCAGTTCAGCTCAGTCGCTCAGCCATGTCTGACTCTTTGTGACCCCATGGGCTACAGTACAAAAGGCTTCCCTTCCATCAACAACTCCCATAGTTTACTCAAACTCATGTCCATTGAGTTGGTGATATCAACCAACTATCTCATCCTCTGTCATCCCCTTCTCCTCCTGCCCTCAATATTTCTCAGCATCAGGGTCTTTTCTAATAAATCAGTTCTTCACAGCAGGTGGCCAGAGTATTGGAGTTTCAGCTTCAGCATCAGTCCTTCCAATGAATACTCAGGACTGATTTCCTTTAGGATGGACTGTTTGGATCTCCTTGCACTCCAAGGGACTCTCAAGAGTCTTCTCCGACACCACAGTTCAAAAGCATCAGTTTTTTGGTGCTCAGCATTCTTTAGAGTACAACTTATCCATGATGACTACTGGTAAAACCATAGCTTCGACTGGACGGACCTTTGTTGGCAAAATAAAGTCTCCACTTTTTAATATGCTATCAAGGTTGGTCATAGCTTTTCTTCCAAGGAGTAAGCGTCTTTTTATTCCATGGCTGCAGTCACTTTGGAGCCACCCCAAAATAAAGTCTTCCACTCTTTCCACTGTTTCCCCATCTATTTTCCATGAAGTGATGGGATCAGATGCCATGATCTTCATTTTCTGAATGATGAGCTTTAAGCAAGCTTTTTCACTCTCCTCTTTCACTTTCATCAAGAGGCTCTTTAGTTCTTCTTCACTTTCTGCCATAAGAGTGGTGTCATCTGCATATCTGAGGTTATTGATATTTCTCCCAACAGTCTTGATTTCAGCTTGTGCTTCATCGAGCCCAGGGTTTATCATGATGTATTCTGCATATAAATTACATAAGTAGGGTGACAATATACAGCCCTGACAAACTCCTTTCCAGATTTGGAACCAGTCTGTTGTTCCATGTCCAGTTCTAACTGTTGCTTCCTCTCTGCATACAGATTTCTCAGAAGGCAGTTCAGGTGGTCTGGTATTCTCATATATTTAGAATTTTCCAGAGTTTGTTGCAATCCACATAGTCAAAGGCTTTGGCATGGTCAGTAAAGAAGAAGAAAATATTTTTCTGAAACTCTCTTGCTTTTTCAATTATTCAACCATAAGGGTATTTGCTATGACCAGTGTGTTCTCTTGGGAAAACTCTGTTAGTCTTTGCCCTGCTTCATTCTGTACTCCNTTCTCCTCCTGCCCCCAATCCCTCCCAGCATCAGGGTCTTTTCCAATGAGTCAACTCTTCGCATAAGGTGCCCAAAGTACTGGAGCTTCAGTTTTAGCATCATTCCTTCCAAAGAAATCCCAGGGTTGATCTCCTTCAGAATGGACTGGTTGGATCTCCTTGCAGTCCAAGGGACTCTCAAGAGTCTTCTCCAACACCACAGTTCAAAAGCATCAATTCTTCAGCGCTCAGCCTTCTTCACAGTCCAACTCTCACATCCATACATGACCACAGGAAAAACCATAGCCTTGACTAGACGGACCTTAGTCGGCAAAGTAATGTCTCTGCTTTTGAATATACTATCTAGGTTGGTCATAACTTTTCTTCCAAGGAGTAAGCGCCTTTTAATTTCATGGCTGCAGTCACCATCTGCAGTGATTTTGGAGCCCAAAAAAAACAAAGTCTGACACTGTTTCTAAATCTTTGTCTTAGAAATTGACAATGTTTCTTCCAGTTAACATTTGACTTCTGGCATTGTGTGTATGTGCGTGAGTGTGTGTTTTTGCCAAGTCCATGATGAATACTGTCCTATATTTTAAAAGGTTATGTTTAGTTCTTTTATAGCTTAATTTTTTTCCATTCACACCTTCGATCCATGTAACTTGGGGTTAAGGAATTATGTGGAAATCTAGCCTTATTTTCCAAATGGCTATCTAGGTGTCCCAAACTTCTTATTGTACATCTATTTTTCCATTGATTGGAAATCCCAGTTTTATCGAAGTCACTCTGTATAAACTTGTGTTCATTTCTCAATTCTTTCCATGGAGCTCTCCACTGTTACAAACCACAATTACAGTTGGTTAATCTGCACTCTTTACTTTCTTTCCCAGAATTTTCTTTGCTATTCTTGTGTGTTTATTTTCCAGATAAACTTTAGTCCTTTTGCAAGTTTCCCTGAACTTGTAATTTTGATTAGAGTTTGATGAACATTTAAGCCAGTGCTGGACACACAGTAAGCCCTCTGCAAATGTGTAGCATAATTGTAATTTTAGTAATAATTAAGTTTAGATCCCACCCTCCACCCCTACCCCCCGGGCGCCCACTGACCACCTTGTGGCTCAGCTGGTAAAGAATCTGCCTGCAATGTGGGAGACCTGAGTTTGATCCCTGGGTTGGGAAGATTCCCTGGAGAAGAGAAAGACTACCCACCCCAGTATCCTGGCCTGGAGAATTCCTATAGTCCATGGGGTCACAAAGAGTTGGACACAACTGAATAACTTTCACTTTCAAGTTTAGATCAAAAATAATGATAGAGATGAAGAGGTTTAACATCTTTGCAATATTGAGTCTTTTTATTCAATGGGAAATTTGGATAATTTCCACTTAAAAAAAATTTACTCCAGAACTTGAAGTGTTTTTCTATCTACTCATTGTCATTCTCTTGTAACAACTTAGACCTTCTTCTTCCTCAAGTCCTTCCCAGTATCTATACTTTTGTAGGAAAAACTCATTGTCATGAGGTTTCAGCCACTTTACTTTCTCTAGGGAAATTTGCAAGGGTCTTCCCTTGGTGTTCCCTCTCCCCTCCTCCACTCCAATTACAAATGATCCTCATGTTGCTAAATCCAATGGCCAGTTTCCATGCCTCATTGGACTTGATTTCTCAGCAGAGCATTTAAAACAGGTTTTACCATTTCTTTCTGGAAATACTCTCTTCCCTCTGCTTCCCCCACATTACTCTTAGATTTTCACCATCTCTCTAACTGTATCTTCTAAGCCTCCTGACATTTTTTTTTCTTTAAATTTTTGTTTTTAAATTATGAAAGCATGGTAACACATTTATAAGAGACTTGAAAAATACAGAACAAAATTACACATAGCTCTACTATATGTTACAATTTTTTAAAGTGAATAAATTAATACAGTTGGAGTTTCAATATCAAAATCTCAAAAATTAATAGAATGAATAGACAGAAAAGTAGGGTATAGTAGATCTGAAAAGCACTATGAACCAATTCAACATAACTAAGATATATACAATTTTCACACAAGAGCAGGATACAAATTCTATTCAAGTTCCCATAGATTATAAACCAGGAGACACTGGAACATATCCAGAGACATAAAATTAGGTGCAAAAATTTCATGGTCTAAAAATATTGAAATCATGCAGAGTCTATTTTCTTATCATTGTGGAATTATGTTAGAAATAAATATCAAAGGATATTTGAAAATAACTCACATATTTTCGAGTGCATTTACCAAGAGAGATCATTGAAAGCCTCAATAAATTTAGAAGACTGAAAACAGAGAGGGTGATTGCAGAGAAGAAAGCACTTAAATGATAAATTAATATCGACATGAGAAATTAATAAAGATACTTTTAAAATCCCATCTATTTGGAAACTAAGTCCACTTTTAAGTGATGGGTATATCTAAGAAGCATAATTTTCCTTTCTAAAAGGAAAATTTGAAAGTATTTGTACCAGAATAAAAATGAAAAGAGAGTTCATCAGAATTTGTTGCATCAGCTGAAGCTGCTTAGTATAACTAAATACAATGTAGAATCTTGAATAAGATATGAAGACAAATAATGGACACTAGCACAAAGTTTTGTGAAATTTGAACAAAATCTGTATTTTAGTTACTAACACTGTATCACATGTGAATGTCCTTTTTTTAAAAAAAATAACATAGTATTTGTTTATATTCTTATAATTGAATTAGAAGTTTCAAGCTTCGTTCAATTTTTCTTTTTTAAAAGATCGCTAATTAGCTTTTTAGACTTTTAGCAGTAATATTACTGTGTTAGTTGATCAGTCTTTTCTGATTCTTTGCCACTCCATAGACTACAGCCTGCCAGGCTCCTCTGTCCATGGAATTTTCCCAGTAAGAATACTGGTGTTGATTGACATTTCCTACTCCAGGGGATTTTCCTGACCCAGGGATTGAACCTGTGTCTCTTGTGTCATCTGCGTTGGCAGGTGGATTCTTTACCACTGTGCCACCTGGGAAGCCCATATATATACAAAAGCTTTTCTACTGCACTTGATAAAATAAGCTTCCTTGATTTTTAAATGTTCAGATTCATCAGGAATTTCCTCTGGGCCACTTTTTCCTTTCTCTTTTCACTCTCTCAATGCCCATAACTATCAATCTTAACTTTAAATACTATCTATATGCCAAAGACTTAAAAAGCTTTCATCCCTGGTATGTACTTCTTTTTCTGTGTTCCAGATGGAAAGATCTACTTGCCTTCTTGAAAACTCCACTTGGAAGTCTTGCTGGCATCTTATTTTAGATGTAAAATTGAACCAAACTATCCCCTACCCCACTTCAGATCTTCATTTCCTCTCACTCAACCTACCTGGGAATATTGCTTCTCCATCACCCAATCATACATGTCAAAATCTGGGTATAATCTATGATGTCAATATCTCACATTCAAATCATTACTAAATCTGTCAGTTATCTCTTGATCTCTTGAATCCATTTACATATCACCAGCTTCACAGAGCCCTCTCCTCCCTCAATTCCAAAAACCCCAACACTAACCTGGATTTCCACAACCTTCTTTTTTCTGCTTATTTATGAAGATCCTTTCCAACCAAGCTCTGCTCTACCTAAAAGTCAAAATAATAGGTAAAAATATAAATTTGAAATTATTACTGCCTTTCTTAAAGCATTTTTATGGCTTTGTATTATTAACATGATAAAATTACTATAATCCACAAGTATAAATGACCTATCCCAAACTAATCTTCAGCATTACCTTCTGTCAGTCTTCCTTATGACCACTATTCTCTGCTGAGACCCCATTGCCTCAAAGGTGAAAATCTTCACTTGTATTCATTCTTTTATTGTTATTGTTCAGTCACTAGGTCGTGTCTGATTCCTTACAACTCCATCGACTGCAGCACACCAGGCTCCTTTGTCCTCCACTCTCTCTCAGGGTTTGCTCAAATTCATGTCCATTGAGCCACTGATCCTATCTAACCATCTCATCTTCTGCTGCCCTCTTATCCTTTTGTCTTCAATCTTTTCTAAGCATCAGGGTCTTTTCTAATAAGTTGGTACTTTGCATCAGGTGGCCAAAGTATTGGAGCTTCATAACAGGCTTTGAGTGTTACATCTTCAAGGGGGTCTTTCTTGACCCTTGAGTACAGGTTAGATTCCAATATCATATGTACCTATGGGTGCCAATACTTTTCTCTAACTACATCATAGTAGTTCCTATATAGCTTTTTGTGTGTGTTTATTTCTTTATAATCTATTTCTATTAATATTATTAGTTGTATTCTACATATCAGAGATTACATAATTTTTAAACATTTTCAATTTAAAATAACAAAGTCACATTCTGTTGCAAGAAATAATGTAGAAGAATTCTGTGTATATCTTATGTACTTTCCCCCAATGACAACATCTTGAATAACCATAGTACAATATCACAACCAGAAAACTGACATCAATAGAATCTGTTAACCTACTCAGAGTTCATCAGTTTTACATGTGTTCATCACGTGTATGTGTGTCCATGCAATTTTATCACATGGAGATTCATGATCACCACCATAGTCAAGGTGCAGAAAATTTCTATTATAAGTATCCCTTGTGTTACACTTTTATAGCCACAGCCACCTCCCTTCCTGTGAATTTTTTTAAATTGCAATATCTCCATGACTTAAGATAGAACTTGGTACTGTAAGTATTTAAAGAATATTTGTCACATGGATAAATAATTTATTAAAGATGGAATTCATTAAAATAATCTTCCACAACTATAAGGGATTTATCCTAGAAATTTGTGGGAGAAAAACCTAACAAAATAATGTTCCATCACAAAATTTGGAAATAAAAAGCTGGTAATAACTTACATGCAGAGTATACCATGAGAAACACTGGGTTGGAGGAAAACACAAACTGGAATCAAGATTGCTGGGAGAAACATCAATAACCTCAGATATGCAGATGACACCACCCTTATGGCAGAAAGTGAAGAGGAACTAAAAAGCTTCTTGATGAAAGTGAAAGAGGAGAGTGAAAAAGTTGGATTAAAGCTCAACATTCAGAAAACGAAGATCATGGCATCCCGTCCCATCACTTCATGGGAAATAGGTGGGGAAACAGTGGAAACACTGGCTGACTTTATTTTTGGGGGGCTCCAAAATCTCCACAGATAGTGATTGCAGCCATGACATTAAATGATGCTTACTCCTTAGAAGGAAAGTTATGACCAAGCTAGACAGCATATTAAAAAGCAGAAACATTACTTTGTTGACAAAGGTCCATCTAGTCAAGGCTATGGTTTTTCCAGTGGTCATGTATGGATGTGAGAGATGGACTGTAAAGAAAGCTGAGTGCTGAGGAATTGATGCTTTTGAACTGTGCTGTTGGAGAAGACTCTTGAGAGTCCCTTGGACAGCAAGGAAATCCAACCAGTCCATCCTAATGGAGATCAGCCCTGGGGTTTCTTTGGAAGGAAATGATGCTAAAGCTGAAACTCCAGTCTTTGGCCACCTCATGCGAAGAGTTGACTCATTGTAAAAGACTCTGATGCTGGGAGGGATTGGGGGCAGGAGGAGAAGGGGACGACAGAGGATGAGGTGGTTGAGTCCATAAACTCAATGGATATGGGTTTGGGTAGACTCCGGGAGTTGGTGATGGATAGGGAGGCCTGGCATGCTATGATTCATGGAGTTGCAAAGAGTTGAACACGACTGAGTGACTGAACTGAAACTGAGTAATAGACAAATATTATTAAAGTTTTGTGTCAATTTCAAAATAAACTTTCTTTTCAAAGTACAGAACTATTCTTACTTGATAAAGGAACCCACATTAAAAGAAAAGCAAGTGTTAATTCCACAGTAAAGCACGTTAGTCCCTTTGTTGTCCTCATTATTATTCTATGTTATTTTACAATTTGGTCAATGTAACAAGACATGAAAAAGAAATGTTAAAAAAATCTTGACATGACACACTATCATCGACTTAAAAAATAGTCACAACCTAGAATTTGAGAGTTATGTGTTATTTGGTGGGAATTTTTAGGACTTCAAGCCCAGGAGACAGTATCTCAGGGGACCCTGAAAGAACCATTCTGAGGAGGTGGTGGGGAGGAGTTAGATTTTATAGAAACTCACAACAAGAGATAGGTAGTCTAAAAATGAAAATATTATTGTTAATTAAGGAAAAACAGATATCTCAAGTAAAGAAATTTAGCCATTTTCTATGTATGGAAAAATACAGGAGTCTGGGCTTACTGAAATAATTTCTTTCATATGTATCTCAGCCGCTGCTGCTGCTGCTGCTAAGTCACTTCACTCACGTCTGACTCTGTGAGACCCCATAGACGGCAGCCCACCAGGCTCCCCCATCCCTGGGATTCTCCAGGCAAGAACACTGGAGTGGGTTGCCATTTCCTTCTCCATGCAATCTGGGGCCAACATCCTACAGTTTGTGTTTTCACATTCTTAGTCCTCTGGTCATCATAAGGAGTGGTGGGTGGCTGTTGCCTGAACTTCTCACCCTCTCCACATCCCACTGTGGCTGCTGGATTGCCAACATTATTCTTCCTGGGTGCCCTCTGGGTTCAGAAATTCATATTTGGAAGGCCAGACTCATGGACGGCAGTGATATCCTTGTTTATTGATATGACGAAAAATATTGTATTTCACACTATCAACGTCCTCCAGACAAAGACCACCAGGAATTCACTTTTAAACAATGTGGGTGTATTACTTCTTGCAGGGAGAGAAGGCTTGCTGGAGAATTAAGCCAACAGAGCTTTGTTCAGTATCTTGGTAACAAAGTATTGGGAAGGACTTATAATTTGGCTTATGTTAAGTGATTTTGGAGGGTTTAAGGAAGCAAGGCTTATCTCTGGAGAGGAGCAGTCAGGAAGTGTGGATAACTCTGTGAGTGTCTTAATAAATTATTAAAACCTTAATAAATCTTTTCCAAGGTGTGGGAGACTAGATCAAGGCTAAAGCTATAGCTAGTAACAGCACAACAATACACATATTGGTCAAAACAGGGAGATATCTGGTATTTCTGTGGCTTGGCTATTGTTCATGATTTGTCTGTGCTCAGACATGATTACAGAGTGATCTTATTTTTGCCTGGATACATAGTGGTCACAGTATGGCCTTGTTTGATGGTGATGTTCTGTGAAATTTTGTATATTTAGTGCAAAAACCCAAGGCCATGCTTGGGTGATCATGATCAGGCCAGCCTCTGAGGTCAGGCACTGCTTCTCCAAGATAATTTTCATGACTTGCCAACTATATTCATATATGTACAGAAACCACTGTAGCAAGACTTACCTTAATATTTATCAAGAGTATATTATTCAGTAATATTTCTATAGAAGATGAGGATATATACACATTCAGTTCAGTCGCTCAGTTGTGTCCAACTCTTCGCGACCCCATGAATCGCAGCACGCCAGGCCTCCCTGTCCATCACCAACTCCCGGAGTTCACTCAGACTCACGTCTATCGAGTCTGTGATGCCATCCAGCCATCTCATCCTCGGTCATCCCCTTCTCCTCCTCCCTCAATCCCTCCCACTATATACATATATATCAGCAATAAGTAACTTTTAAATAATAAAAAGTAGATTTCTTTCATAATAGGAAACAAATGTATAACCTGGGATTGAAACTAAGTGGGACATTGTAAAGCTTCTGGGCACAAAAGTCTACGTCCCCCTTTTTCCCGTTAGTAGGAAACAGGTTTTGTTCCGTCTACATGACCTTCCCTGAGTTGTAAAGAGCAGATTCCAACAATTACTAATCAGGGAAGGGGGGGATGTGGAGACTAGGGGGAGAGCAGTTCGGTTCAGTTCAGTTCAATTCAGTCACTCAGTCCTATTGACTCTTCGTGATCCCATGGACTGCAGCATGCCAGGCCTCCCTGTCCATCACCAACTCCTGGAGTTTACCCAAACTCATGTCCACTGAGTCGGTGGACTCAACCGTCTCATCCTCTGTCATCCCCTTCTCCTCCCACCTTCAATCTTTCCCAGCATCAGGGTCTTTTCAAATGAGTCAGCTCTTTGATCAGATGGCCAAAGTATTGGAGTTTCAGCTTCAGCATCAGTCCTTCCAATGAATATTCAGGACTGATTTCCTTTAGGATGGACTGGTTGGATGTCCTTGCTGTCCAAGGGACTCTCAAAAGTCTTCTCCAACACCACAGTTCAACAGCATCAATTCTTCGGTGCTCAGCTTTCTTTATAGACCAACTCTCACACCCATACATGAGTACTGGAAAAACTATAGCTTTGACTAGATGGACCTTTGTTGACAAAGTAATGTCGTTGCTTTTTAACAAGCTGTCTAGGTTGGTCACAACTTTTTTTCCAAGGAGCAAGTGTCCTTTAATTTCATGACTACAATCACCACCTGTAGTGATTTTGGAGCCCCCCAAAATAAAGTCTCTCACTCTTTCCACTGTTTCCCCATCTATTTCCCATGAAGTGATGGGACCAGATGCCATGATCTTCGTTTTCTGAATGTTGAGCTTTAAGCCAACTTTTTCACTCTCCTCTTTCACTTTCATCAACAGGCTCTTAGTCTTTTTTGCTTTCCGCCATAAGGGTGGTATCATCTGCATATCTGAGGTTATTGATGTTTCTCCTGGCAATCTTGATTCCAGCATGTACTTCATCCAGCTCAGAGTTTTTCATGATGTACTCTGCATATAAGTTGAATAAGCAGGGTGACAATATATAGCCTTGACATACTCCTTTCCCTATTTGGAACCAGTCTGTTGTTCCATGTCCAATTCTAACTGTTGCTTCCTGACCTGCATACAGATTTCTCAAGAAACAGGTCAGGTGGTCTGGTATTCACATCTCTTTTACAATTTTCCAGAGTTTGTTGTGATCCACACAGTCAAAGGCTTTTACATAGCAAATAAAGCAGAAGTAAATGATATTCTGGAACTCTTTTGCTTTTTCTATGATCCAACAGATGTTGGCAACTTGATTTTTGGTTCCTCTGCCTTTTCTAAATCCAGCGTTAACATCTAGAAGTTTTAGGTTCATGTACTGTTGAAGCCTAGCTTGGAGAATTTTGAGCATTACTTTGCTAGCATGTGAGATGAGTGCAATTGTGTGGTAGTTTGAACATTCTCTGGCATTGTCTTTCTTTGGGATTGAAATGCAAACCGACCTTTTCCAGTCCTGTGGCCAGTGTTGAGTTTTCCAAATTTGCATGGCACATTGAGTGCAGCACTTTCACAGCATCATCTTTTAGGATTTGAAATAGCTCAACTGGAATTCCATCACCTCCATCAGCTTTGTTCGTAGTGATGCTTCCTAAGGCCCCCTTAACTTCACGTTCCAGGATGTCTGGCTCTAGGTGAGTGATTACACAATCATGATTATCTGAGTTGTAAAGATCTTTTCTGTATAGCTCTTCTGTGTATTCTTGCCACCACTTCTTCATATCTTCTGCTTCTGTTTCATTGGAAGAGACCCTGATGATGGGAAAGATTGAGGATAGGAGGAGAAGGGGACGACAGAGGATGAGATGGTTGGATGGAATCACCAACTCAATGGACATGAGTTTGGGTAAACTCAGAGAGTTGGTATGGACAGGGAGGCCTGGCATGCTGCAGTTCATGGGGTCACAAAGAGTCAGACACGACTGAGCGACTGAATGGAACTGAACTGCTTCTATTAGGTCCATACCATTTTTATCTTTTATTGTGCCCATCTTTGCTTAAAACATTCCCTTGGTATCTCTAATTTTCTTGAAGTGATCTCTAGTCTTTCTCATTCTATTGTTTTCCTCTATTTCTTTGCCTTGATCGCTGAGGAAGGCTTTCTTATCTCTCCTTGCTATTCTTTGGAACTCTACATTCAAATGGGTATATCTTTCCTTTTCTCCTTTGCCTTTTACTTCTCTTCTATTCACAGCTAGTTGTAAGGCCTCCTCAGACAACCATTTTGCCTTTTTGCATTTCTTTTCCTTGGGGATGGTCTTGATCTCTGCCTCCTGTACAATGTCACGAACCTCCGTCCATAGCTTTTCAGGCACTCTGTCTATCAGATCTAATCCCTTGAATCTATTTGTCACATCCACTGTAGACTCATAAGGGATTTGATTTAGGTCATATCTGAATGGTCTAGTGGTTTTCCCTACTTTCTTCAATTTAAGTCTGAATTTGCCAATAAGGAGTTCATAGTCTGAGCCACAGTCAGCTCCTGGTCTTGCTTTTGCTGACTGTATAGAACTTCTCCATCTTTGGCAACAGAGAATAAAATCAATCTGATTTTAGTATTGACCATCTCGTGATATCCATGTGTAGAGGAAGGAGCAGTTACAAAACCAAGAAACCAATAGTGTATGCTTGGGGGGGGGTCTTGGTTTCTTCTCAAGGACTACTTAACAGTATCTTTTAGCTGCTTTGCAGATACAGGTACTGTAATCCCCATCAGGTGGTAGAAATGAACTGTATGATGCCTGTAAGCTTGTAGACCCCAGATCTGTTGGAACCAGAAGGTTGATGATTCTGACTCCCAATTACCTCACCAGCAGTCAATCAGAAGATCGTCCATAAGTCAATCATGGCCCCCGTTTCTGAACCATTATACTAAAACTCCTCACAGTTTCCAGTTTGGGACACACAGTTTTAAGGACATTAGTGTTCTGTGATGCTCTTTGCGCCACAAAGCAATAAACTTATTATTTTCTACTTCACCCAAGACTGTCTTCAAAATTTTATTTGGTACCAAGTTAGAGATGCTGAATGTCAGCTATAGATGATACTTAATAACATGTGTCAAACAATTTTAGATAGAAAAATAATTTGTACTCACACATGAGTCAAACATTTAGAAATGTCTAAATAAATATGGTACATTTTTTAATTGAAGTATAGTTGACTTACAATATTATATTAGCTTTAGATGTAAACACAGTATTTCTATATGTTTATAGGTTATGACTGTAATAACTCCAAAGTTATTAAAAATGACTATGACATGGAGGCAACCTCAGCATCCATCAACAGATGAATGGTACGTTTTAAAAAATATATTTTGCAGTGCCTCAGCTGCTTAAATACCTTCTCGCCTCTTCTCAGTGCATCAGAATGCCAACTAACAAAGGAAAGCTGTATTCTTTCCCAAGTGTATTTTAGGGTCTTATTTACAAAATTGAAATGAATAGGAAAAGCTGGTGAGAGACTAACTCTCCATGAGTAACTATTTTCTAAGAAATTAGTTCTAAGGTTAACTTAAGAATTCACTTTTTAAATATTTATAGCTTGTCATGGGCACTGGCATGGGTTATAAATGAAGCACCTAAATCATTGTGTTGTTAAACCATAGTATGTTAATGATAGGGGAGAGACTTTCTATTTTTACTTATTAATCAAGATGTAAGTAAAAGTAGGCAAAATGAGAAGTGACTCCAAAATGTTTTTCTAAATGAGAACATAGATTTTCTTCAACACAAAGGCTTTTGTTTCTTTTGTTCTAAGACAGGCAGCAATTGTGGAGATATGAGTAGGATTTATGGGAATTAGAGAGATCTGCTACAAATTTCTTCTCTTTAATTTAGTAGGCTATGGAATTTGGACAAATTCTGAGTTTCAGTTTCTTCATCTGAAAATGAGGCACATGCCCACACATGGCTCCTTCACAGTGATTTCATGAGTCAATACATTAAAAATAAGAATTACTTTAGTGATTGACACAGAGCTGTTTCTCAGAAAAGAAAATGCTCATAGGAAATATACCAGAGATTGATTTAGAAACAAGAGGAAATTAGGTTAAATGCTGAACAAATACCTGACATTAAATATTGTGAATGCATTCTGAACACGGAAGTTCAGTAACTGTGACTTACAGTGGTAAATTAAAAAACAAAAATTAAGAAGACATTCAGACAACTACCCTAAAGAGGTTCTTATCCAACATTTCTGTGTGTTGGGGTAGGGGTTCCCACACACTATGAAGCAATTCTCTGATACCAGCTGGGTGTTTATGATTCAACTCAATTGTGACACTACTCAGAGATGGCATCAGATTCCATAGGTTAGGAGCTCAATCCCACAAGACTGTCCACCCTCTTCTTTTACTTCAAATGCCAAATAGCAATACCAGGTTGTTACCTGTGCTTCTTGACCCACTGGCTATAAATCAGAGGTTCCCATAACCTGTTCTTTGGGTTCAATTAATTTGCAAGATTGGCTCATAGAACTCGGGAAAACATTTTACTTACTGGATTCCTGGTTTACTGTAAAAGGATGTGACTCAGGACCAGCCAGATGGAAGAGATGAACATGGGGAAAGGGTGCAGAGCTTCCATGCCCTCTCCAGGCACGCCACGCCACTCTCCTTGTACTCCACGTGTTCACCAGCCCAGACGTTCTCTGAATACTCACCTCTTTGGTTTTATGGAGGCTTCATTACCTAGGCATGACTGATTAACTCATAGGCCATCGGTAATTGATTCAACCTCCATTCCCCTTCTCCCCTACCCGGAAATCAGAGGGTGGTTCTGAAAGTTCCAACCCTCCATTTGTGGTTGGTTCTTCTGGCAACCAGTCTCCATCCTTAGGGCATTTCCAAAAGTAACACAAACCCAAATGTAGTGGAAAGGGGCTTGTTGTAAATAACAAGACACCCATTTCACCTCTGTATCTCTGAGCATTTTCAGGAACTGATGTCAAAACCAAATGTTACAATAAAAGATGCTTCCATTTCTCTTATCATTCAGGAAATTCCAGGGGTTTGGGGAGCTGAGAGCCAAGAACAATGGACGAAGATCAAATTCACATATTTCTTTTAAATCACATTATCGCATACCTTTTCTGAGTTCTTTAATATTAGGCTACGATGAGAATTTCTGCTCCTGGTAAAAAGCTGTCTATATCCTGCCCGCTGCTGCTGCTGTATCAATTTGCTGTCTATGGGGTCACACAGAGTCAGATGTGACTGAAGTGACTTAGCAGCAGCAGCAGCAGCAGCAGCAGCAATATCAATTAAAACACCCATTGAGATTACACCCACTGGGAGACTAACCCGCTGGTATTCATTAAAATGCTGGAACCCATTTGTGATCTTAATACTTTTTACCTGGCTCGCACTGAAGATCTGAACTCCGCCCCCACCAGAGAACTGCTTCCCTTGATTATCATGTGAAACCGCTGGGATCTTCCAGCAAGCCCTGGATTTTCCTTGAGCAGTCAGAGAGAGTTCAAAGCATTCTTCCTTAAGGGGTGGCTTCTATAGCCCCTTCCTCCTCCCCTACAGCCTAGAATTTGCCTGCAGCTATGCAATATGTTGGGGAAGGCTGGCTTGTATTTGTCATTCAGGCATTCTGACTCTTCCTCTATCTGGCGACTTGCTGCCTCTCCTAGAGGCTGATGCCTCCCCCACATCCCTCTCTGGTGTGGACTTAGTGGAGCCTTTCCTTATCTCTGCGCTTCTATGCTGAACACCAGGGACATTTACAAACTTGATTGGGAATGAACTTGGAGCCACCAAGCTCAAGTCTCTTGTGAGCCAAATCATTATTTAATCAAGTTGGTGGCTGTGGAAGAAAAGAGCAAAACCACTTAAATATGGATGATAATAGTTCCTGGCTTCACCTCTACTTGTGAGAAATAATCACTCTTCCCAGTGGACACATACAGTAAATTGGGAGATTGCCATTTACTGCTCTTGTTTTAGCACATTCCTCATCATTATATATGGCTTTCCATCTATCAGCAAAAAGTTAGATTTCATTGACACATTGGTTGTAAATTCACCTAGAAAAAAAACACTCCTTTTTCTGGCATGGGTATATATGAGTATATACAACTTAGTTCAATCCTTAATTAAAATATGCAGTGTCGAATAACTTATTTGTGTTTTCATCTGATCTACACTTTTTTAATGTTTAAAAGTCTCTGGTGCATAACTTTATTCCTATTCTATATTTTTTATTGAGAATTTTTAAATTGAGGAATTACTTTTTTCCATTTCTATAATAAATATTGCTGAATTTCCCTAAAATATTAATTATTTTTGAAAGCTATATAAATAAACATATAGAAGGAAAAGGATATTTTTTATTGTTCACAAAATCTGAATATTATAACTGGTCTACATGAATATTAAGTTTCTTCAGTCCTAAAAAATGTCTGTACTTTAATATATGATAGCTATCATTGCAGTTCCTTTGCTCAACACTTTATAGATACTATCTCAGTTTATTGTCACATCACCCCAGCAAGGTGGATATTCTTTTACAAATATATGATGCACCTTAGACTTAAAAAAAGTGAAATAATTTTCTCAAAGTTACACAGCTAATTTAATGACAGAGCTAGGATCGAAAATTATATAATACATTCACCTGTAATATAATGAGACATGAACTCTTTTCCCCTTCTAGGATGTGAGAGGCAATCATTTTGCCAAATTTATGTAACAATCAACTAAACAAGCACATAAGATACACAGACAAACCCCAGAGACATTGTAGATTTGGTTCCAGAACCCTACAATGAAGTACATATTGCAATAAAACAAGTCACATGAATGTTCGGTTTCTCAGTGCATGTAAAATGTATCTTTATAGCACACTTTAGTCTATTAAGTGTGCAATAGCATTATGTCTAAATGATGCACATATCTTAATTGAAAAACACCCATTACTAAAAAATGCTAACCATTATCTGAGCCTTCAGCAAGTCATGGTATAATATCAAAGACCGTGATCACAGATTGCTAGAACAAGTATTCCTAATGATGAAAATGTTTGAAATATTGTGAGAATTATCGAAATGTGATACAGAGATAGGAAGTGACCAAATACTCTTGGAAAAATGGCACTTAGAATTGGTCCTTGCAGGGTTGCAAATCTTTAAATTTTGTAAAAAAAAAAAAAGGCAATAAATTATTTGCATTTACAAAGAATTTGTACCGTAATACAGGAGGCATGCATGTAAATTCCCACATACCCAGATGTGTAAGAAGAGTATATTCTCTATGGATTGCTGCTGCTGCTGCTGCTGCTAAGTCACTTCAGTAGTGTCCGACTCTGTGAGACCCCATAGATGGCAGCCCACTGCCTACCGGGCTCCCCCGTCCCTGGGATTCTCCAGACAAGAACACTGGAGTGGGTTGCCATTTCCTTCTCCAATGCATGAAAGTAAAAAGTCTAAGTGAAGTCGCTCAGTCGTGTCCGACTCTTAGCGACCGCATGGACTGCAGCCTACCAGGCTCCTCCATCCATGGGATTTTCCAGGCAAGAGTACTGGAGTGGGGTGCCATTGCCTTCTCTTCTCTATGGATTGCAGCACCTTAATTTCTGATTCCAAGTCCCGTGTTTTCATCTTTCTAATATCCTCAGCCACCTTGTCCCAAAGCCCAAGAAGGTATCACACTGATGGGGGACTTAAAATGTTTACCATTGCACTAAATGTACCTTGTATCTATTCCTCTTTGAAAGTTGTCCATTTCTTTAGAATTGTGCCTTGCAGACAGGACCTGAGTCCAGATCCTTTCTGGACCCCTAGAATTGTCGCTCTCTCCTCTCCACATTCTCTATGACAATTTTGTTTTTTAAGCTTGAGGCAGTGAAGGGGGACCTGACAGAGAGCAGGAGATGGGCATGCTGCTGCTGCTAAGTCGCTTCAGTCATGTCCAACTCTGTGTGACCCCATAGATGGCAGCCCACCAGGCTCCCTCATCCATGCGAGATGGGCATAGGTCCAACCAATTTCACTGTGATTTGGCAGTTGGTGATCAAATATCACAGTATCATGGGAATTTTTTTTACCTCTATAACAGAGATTTTGGTCCTTTTTGGGGAGATGAACATTTTTTTGAACCTTTTGAAAAGGTAGGTTCTGTGTAATAGACTATAATAATCTGGAGATCATATATATATTTCTCCTGCAACAAGGAAAAACACTAAGACAAGGATCATTACTCAAATGTGAAATGTATTGCATATGTCCCATAATCAATCTGGACTTCTCTCTCTGGGGAGTCAGCTGCCACTTCAGCCCTGTGGAGGCCCATGAGGTGAGGAGCTGGGACCTCCTGCCAACAGTGGTCATTAACTCGCCAGTCATAGGAATGGCCACCTTGGCAATGGGTCCTCTAGGCAAGCTTTTAGACAACTACAGCCTTGTCTGACATCTTGATTGCAACCTCCTGAGGGACACCAGTCAGAACCACTTCCAAATTCTTAGCCAAACCACTAGCCACACCTAGCCAAACCACTCCCAAATACTTAGTCCACAGAACTCTGTGCAAAAGGAAATAAATGTTTTATATGTCATTAAGTTTGGGGCAATGTGTTTTTATAGTGACAGGTAACTAATATGAAGACAGACAATGAGTACAATGATAGCTAATATCAAATAGCCTCTGCATTTAATTTGGACACAGATGACTTATCTTTGCCAGTGGCTGGAAGATTAATCCCATATCAGGTAATTATTGTTAAGGGCAATGGTTTTAGAAATACCACAACCATTGGACAGGATTGTCTACTAATTCAGACTCCTGAACCAGCAAAAAGCTAAAGTACTGCCCTTTACTGGAATTCCAGTTGAGCTGTTTCAAATCCTGAAAGATGATGCTGTGAAAGTGCTGCACTCAATATGCCAGCAAATCTGGAAAACTCAGCAGTGGCCACAGGACTGGAAAAGGTCAGTTTTCATTCCAATTCCAAAGAAAGGCAATGCCAAAGAATGCTCAAACTGCCGCACAATTGCACTCATCTCACATGCTGTAAAGTAATGCTCAAAATTCTCCAAGCCAGACTTCAGCAATATGTGAACCGTGAACTCCCTGATGTTCAAGCTGGTTTTAGAAAAGGCAGAGGAACCAGAGATCAAATTGCCAACATCCGCTGGATCATGGAAAAAGCAAGAGAGTTCCAGAAAAACATCTATTTCTGCTTTATTGACTATGCCAAAGCCTTTGACTGTGTGGATCACAGTAAACTGTGGAAAATTCTGAAAGAGATGGGAATACCAGACCACTTGACCTGCCTCTTGAGAAATCTGTATGCAGGTCAGGAAGCAACAGTTAGAACTGGACATGGAACAACAGACTGGTTCCAAATAGGAAAAGGAGTACGTCAAGGCTGTATATTGTCACCCTGCTTATTTAACTTATATGCAGAGTACATCATGAGAAATGCTGGACTGGAAGAAACACAAGCTGGAATCAAGATTGCTGGGAGAAATATCAATAATCTCAGATATGCAGATGACACCACCCTTATGGCAGAAAGTGAGGAGGAGCTAAAAAGCCTCTTGTTGAAAGTGAAAGAGGAGAGTGAAAAAGTTGGCTTAAAGCTCAACATTCAGAAAACGAAGATCATGGCATCTGGCCCCATCACTTCATGGGAAATAGATGGGGAAACAGTAGAAACAGTGTCAGACTTTGTTTTTTTGGGCTCCAAAATCACTGCAGATGGTGACTGCAGCCATGAAATTAAAAGGCGCTTACTCCTTGGAAGAAAAGTTATGACCAACCTAGATAGTATATTCAAAAGCAGAGACATTACTTTGCCGACTAAGGTCCATCTAGTCAAGGCTATGGTTTTTCCTGTGGTCATGTATGGATGTGAGAGTTGGACTGTGAAGAAGGCTGAGCGCCGAAGAATTGATGCTTTTGAACTGTGGTGTTGGAGAAGACTCTTGAGAGTCCCTTGGACTGCAAGGAGATCCAACCAGTCCATTCTGAAGGAGATCAACCCTGGGATTTCTTTGGAAGGAATGATGCTAAAACTGAAGCTCCAGTACTTTGGCCACCTCATGCGAAGAGTTGACTCATTGGAAAAGACCCTGATGCTGGGAGGGATTGGGGGCAGGAGGAGAAGGGGACGACAGAGGATGAGATGGCTGGATGGCATCACAGACTCAATGGATGTGAGTCTGAGTGAACTCCGGGAGTTGGTGATGGACAGGGAGGCCTGGCGTGCTGCGATTCATGGGGTCGCAAAGAGTCAGACAGGACTGAGTGACTGAACTGAACTGAACTGATTAGCCATCTGTATATAGAAGACTCAATTTCTGTTTATTGCTAGGACCTTTAAGTAATTATAAGGAAGAAGAAGGAATCCCTGTGGATAAGTATGGTAGTTGACCTTTAAGATGGCCCCTAATGATCCATGATTCCTGATATTTATGTTATTATGTACTTTTTTTCTCATCGAGCACAGACGGTATCTAGTGAGTTGCTTCTAATAGTTCTCCCTTGTTCTCAGTCATGGCCAACTCTGCAACCCCATGGACTGTAGCCCACTACTCCACAGAATTTTCCAGGCAAGAATACTGGAGTGGGTTGCCATTTCCTTCTCCAGGGGATCTTCCTGACCCAGGAATCAAACACAGGTCTCCTGAATTTCAGGCAGATTCTTTACCAACTGAGCTACAAGGGAAGCCCTAAGTAATAAATTATGACAAAATAGATGCAATATTATTTCCAGGATTAGGATTCAAAAGCACGTGGCTTCCATTTTACTTGCCTCTCTCACTCTCTCACTGGCTTATGCATAGGGAAGCCAGCTGCTATGTTGTATGCTGCCCGGTAGAGAGGCCCACATAGCAAGGAAGTGATGTCTCTGGCCAAGAGCCAGCAAGTCCAACAGTCTACAAAAAGCTGAATTCGGCCAATGAGCGAGCTCAGAGGAGATTATGTCCCAGCTGGGGACTCTAGGCAACACCTTGACTGTAGCCCTATGAGAGGCCTTGAGCCAGAGATACTCAGTAAAGCCATGCTAAGCTTTGGGAAGCAAAGAAGCTGTGTGATAAAAAGTTTCTTGTTTTAAGTTATGAAGTTTGGGGGTAACGTCACATAGCCATACATTACTGTGTAACAGGTAGATAAAATAAGATTAAATTACCTAGGTTAATTTTTATAATAAAAATTACATAATTATATATATATTTATGTTATATAATATTGTACAACAATATTAGAAAGGTGATTTTTCTCTCCTATTGAGTCTTATACATAATCAGTTTTATAGAATTTGGTCACTGATTATCCTGAGAGTAAGGGTGTATCATGGACAGTGAGAACACTGACAAATTGTTAATTTAACTCATAAAGTATATTATAAATATCACCAGTTGATGAGGACATTTAAACTTCTAGGAAAAAGTATTCTTTCTCTCATTATTCTATTGACAATTACTATACAAGTCAGTGCATGACCACAAGTATATCTCTTTTAAACTTGGATCTTATTTACAGGAACACATTTTACTTAAACATAAGCCAGGATTGCTAGATTTTGTGTTTGATTTGTCAACTTTTTCTTTTATCGTATGTTTGATTAATATAAGGACTACTGCAATCATTTTGTAATCAATAAAATTTGAAGAATTCCAAATAAATCTCATTTTTATCTTTCATTTTGTAAGGCAGAGGAGCAAGTATTTATGCAAGACATCATAATGATTTTATTCTTTGGACTTCAAATTTGGCAAAGACAAAATCAAGAAGCACATCTATTCAAAAAGTAGGATGTGTTATGAGTTAGTTCTCAAAAAGCCACAGGGCTTAGTTTGCTTCCAGAGAGATTGTTTCAAATATTTAAGAAATAGATTTATACTATTTCTTCTCTTGGGGAACATAGCAAAAGAGAGATTATGCTTCCCTGTATAAATTTATGAAGTTAGAATACCTCTAAGAGCAAAGGGATAACTCTCATAAATAACTCTGAGAGAAAGAATGAGTACTAGGATATAAGCAGAAATGAAAGGTCAGGAGAGCGGAGCCAGAGAATCTCTCAGAGCAATAGGTTGAAAAGGGACCTCAGGAAAATTTTCACTTGAGGATCTAAACTTTGATCCATCATTCACCCAGAGAAGAATTTTGTGCCTGATGAATATAGTTATTGGCGATTGAACCAGTCCTGACACCCCTGGAAATTAAATGTATACACTTTCCACCTGAGACTTACCTGTCTTTCCATTCATCTTTTTAAAAAATCAACTGTTAAATTCTGGCATCAATTATGGAATCTGATCATCTAGTTCTTTATTAAGACCAAAACAAAGGGAGAGATTTCCATCATCGTCATCTTTTCTTATTTCATAGTTAATCCCTTGGTTTGAGACCACTGATAGTTGACGTTTCCATGGATACCAGCAAAATAACAAGGTAGCAATGTAAAAGTTTCCTTTAGAAAATACAGCCTCTATCACATCTTGGCTTGTGCTTTTAAACAATTCCTAGAGTCTCTGCATCTGCCAGAACAAAACTAAAATGGCATATATACAGAAGAACTGAACACCAGAGAGAGAGAGAGGGTAGGATTTAGAGAGCACATGAATAATCATTTCAAAGGATTGCTAGGTTTTGGAAGGGGGATTATAAGAGACTAACACTGTGGATAAATAAAAGTCTATTTCTGGTTCTGTTTGGTTTTTAACGTAATCGTCAACGTCCAGCTGACTTGGAAAATATTCACACAAAAAATGATGCATATCAGGTACCAAATCCTATTACACACCTAAAACTCAGCTGTGATCTTTCTTTTTAAAATTCTCTTTCTTCCTGCCCCTAAAACCCCAAGAGGCAAGGAATCCAGGCTTCTAGACACCGCCGAATGAGTCAAGGTACCACGGCCCAGACAAGCTAAGCACTGGCTCTGTCACACACAGACAGAAAGGCATGCAAAAAACCACAGCCTTCTGTTTCATGGCTCCTGCCTTCTTAATCAAATCGAAGCAGTGTGTACACAGAGTTCATCCACAATATCAGCAAGCACCGTGAAACACCTTAGGGTGTTGGCCAGCAGAAGTGTCCGTTGAACTGTGATTCACTGATCAAGAGGAAGGCCTCTGAGGCAGCCAATCAGAGTCTAGCTCAGGGAAAAATCACTTGGCTCTTACAGGAAGCCATCTAATTATGTTACCGTAATCCCTGGCGTTGCATTTTTCAGCCACCTCAACACAAACTCACAGACTTCACCGATTATGTAATTACGGAAAACTTCACAACAAACATGAAGATTCCTTCTGGAGGCCACATTGAGGACTGGGATGTGCATTTGAGCACCCGGCCACAAAGAGAAGAGCAAAGAGATTTATTGAACTTAAAAGGCTGAAGTTTAAAAGGGGCCTCGAGCAGACCTCCCTTTTCGTGTGCACATTTTTTGCACCTGCAACTGTTTGTGGGCTGGAAAGCAATAGTCCTCCCCCTTTTCCCAAGAGACCATGCTTTAATGCCTTGGCCCCAAATGTGTCATTTTCCTGCCAGGGGGGCAGAAATCAAAAGAAACCAAGGTTTTAGAACTTTGCTGTAAAGAAAATAATAGTTCTGAAAAGGATTGGAGCCACATTTTCAGGTTAAACACAGTTGTTGGAGAGATGTCAGAAGGGAAAACATTCCTCTTCACTTTCTTTCTTAACATGCCCAAGTTCTTCACTGCACTGGGTTCTGGGTGACATCTGTACCATCCCTCTCAGTGGGGGCTGCCGCAAGCTTTCCACTCCGCAGCTACGGAACTGCGCTCAGACCAGCGTTCAGTGTCTAGAGTCCAAACGGACCCTCCTCATTCTTCCCAGAGGAGATGCCCCAAGAGTTATTTCCATTGAAACCAATGTTTGATACCAGAAGTGAACTGTGGAATCTTAATTACAGTGCTCACGATTGAAGTGCTGACAAATGGTCCTGCTTTAGATGATGTTTGTGGGTGGAGCTTGGGTTAGAGCTGGGATCAAAACTTGATTGTAGCCATTGATCCACTTCCTCCCTCTCCCACCACCCACCTCATCTGTTAGATAAAAGTTAAGAGTGAAAAGCCTCTTTTAGACTATTGTGAACTGTTTTATTCAAAGAAGCATCTGTGGATTTTTATAAGACTGGCCAAGATTTGCCCAGTTATTTTTTCCATCCTATTCAGGAAATAGAAAGTTTGAAATTAAGGGTCATAATTGAAGCAAAAGTGTTATGTTCATAGGAGATAGAATGTATCACTAAATAGAGGGGAGATGCAATCAAGCCCCTCACTCAGTATATACAACAGCACATAGATGAACTTGGTTGAACAAATGAGACTAGCAGATGCAAACTGAGTAAACTGATTCTTTGCTTTAGCTTGGAAGACACTGAGGATATAAACCTTGAGGACATAGGGTTTCTCACATACCTTGTAAAATAAGAGTGTGCCATGCAGTCAGATGGCTTCAGATTTTTAAAAAGCAGATATATTTAATCTCCTCAATGGGCGTGTTGAGGGGAATAACTTGTCTCAGCTAGACAGAGTGATCCTTTTTCTTATTCTTTGGTTCAATCTAGTATTAACGTTTTTTAAGAAGGTAGTTTGGGATTCCTGGTTCTTGTAAAGCAAAGCCCACAGTGTTCATCAGTTCAGTTGTCTCATGGGGAAAATGAGGGGAGAAGACTTAAGCGGTTCATTATCACTGGCTACTGGGTTACATGTACACACAGTTATATTGATGGCATGGAATGGAGAGCGGGTGTTTAGGGTAGAGATGTGAAACCTGGGGTATCAAGAATACAGGTTGAGGGACTGGAGATAATGGAAGAGAGAAGAAAGAAGAGATGAGGTAAACTCAGGGGCAAAACATAAAATAGTAAATTATGTTGGGTTCCTTGGTATGGAAAGTACAAGATTTCTCTCAGACACATGCTGGCCTGATCTCACTGGGGTCAAAAGAACAGTCAGGAAGCCCTCCTAGAAGATGCCAAGAGGGAAGCTTTAGAGCCAAAGAGAGCAAGGTCAGAATTCTAGGCTTCCTATCTGCAAACGGGTTCCCCAGAAAGTCTTATTTTAGGTCTTTGCTCTTGAGTAAAATAATTCTTCCTTTGATGGAAATTCCTCTCATTTCCACAGGAGGAAAGGGAAAGGATCAGGTGAAAATTCAGTGCCACAGACAGAATAGGGTCCACTAAGAAGATTAACCCCGGAGGAAATTTTGGAGAAGCTGATATACTTAGGAACTAGAGATCAGTGTTCAAAGATCTCTGCATTCCAGTGTGGAGATTCCTTTAAAAATTGCAAATAGAACTGCCTTATGATCCAGCGATCCCACTGCTGGGCATACACACCGAGGAAACCAGAATTGAAAGAGACACGTGTACCCAATGTTCATCGCGGCACTGTTTGTAATAGCCAGGACATGGAAGCAACCTAGATGTCCATCAGCAGATGAATGGATAAGAAAGCTGTGGTACATATACACAATGGAGTATTACTCAGCTATTAAAAAGAATACATTTGAATCAGTTTTAATGAGGTGGATGACGCTGGAGCCGATTATACAGAGTGAAGTAAGCCAGAAAGAAAAACATCAATACAGTATACTTACACATATATATGGAATTTAGAATGATGGTAATGATAAACCTGTACGCAAGACAGCAAAAGAGACACAGTTGTATAGAATGGCCTTTTGGACTCTGTGGGAGAGGGAGAGGGTGGGATGGGTTGGCAGAGTGGCAATGTAACATGTGNTTATGATCCAGCGATCCCACTGCTGGGCATACACACCGAGGAAACCAGAATTGAAAGAGACACGTGTACCCCAATGTTCATCGCGGCACTGTTTGTAATAGCCAGGACATGGAAGCAACCTAGATGTCCATCAGCAGATGAATGGATAAGAAAGCTGTGGTACATATACACAATGGAGTATTACTCAGCTATTAAAAAGAATACATTTGAATCAGTTTTAATGAGGTGGATGACGCTGGAGCCGATTATACAGAGTGAAGTAAGCCAGAAAGAAAAACATCAATACAGTATACTTACACATATATATGGAATTTAGAATGATGGTAATGATAAACCTGTACGCAAGACAGCAAAAGAGACACAGTTGTATAGAATGGCCTTTTGGACTCTGTGGGAGAGGGAGAGGGTGGGATGGGTTGGCAGAGTGGCAATGTAACATGTGTGATATCATAAGCGAAACGAATTGCCAGTCCAGGTTTGATGCAGGATGCAGGATGCTAGGGACTGATGCACGGGGATAATCCAGAGAGAGGGTGTGGGGCGGGAGGGTGGAGGTGGGGGTCGGGATTGGGAGTTCATGTACACTCATGGCTAATTCATGTCAATGTGTAACAAAACGAATACAGTATTGTAAAGCAAAACAAACTAAAAAATAAAAATTAATTAAAAAAAAAAAAAAAGATCTCTGCATTCCATGTCATTTAGATTCCAAAAGCAGGTTTAGGTGACTGTGGGGAATTTATTACACATCTTTTTACTCTGTGAAGCTTCTTCTATGGATGGGTTTGTTCCCCCTTGACTTGTACAAACAAAACAGAAAAGGACAGTGGCATGAAAATCTGATGCTTCCCAAATAGGTTTTATTGTGGCTTTATTTGGAGAAGAATAAATTTTCCTTTATATTTTATCAAAGTACTACCAACTAACCTAACTGCACTTTCAGCCTCTGCCAGGAGTGGAATTTTAAACCAATCAATCTGGAATTTCCTAATCAACACTGGTGAGGTAAAATACATGATAGAGCCTTCCCCTTCAGACAAAGAACAGTAGCTTTGCCTGAAAAAAAATCTTTTTTTTTTTTTCCCCTTCATTCCCATGTTTCATCCTCTGTCTTAAAAATCTTCCATTTTGTTGAGGTCCTCTGAGCACCTTTCTCTTTGCTAGATGGGTTGCTGTCCATTCATGAATCATTCAATAAAGCCAATTAGATCTCCAAATTTACTCAATTGAATTTTGTTTTTTAACACAAGAGTTGAAGATTTGCTCACCTTCACTACCAAGCATAAAGAGACATAAGAAATAGACGGTGGTAAAGACATGCTAGAGGGAACCTTCTCTTCTTTCCATTATTACAGACGCTGTTGACCTGTTTTTGAATTGTACTCTTTGAATCATTTCTTTCTCCATTTATTCCAGCCCTACAGGCTGTGGGTTTTTAAGGATTAAAGTTTCTTTTTGGACTTCTTCAGCCTCATTCAGGAACATGAATCCTCTGTGATGGCCTGCCCCCTTCAGAATAATGGCCTGATTTATGGATACTCTCTGTCATAACCCAGAGGCAATTAGTAACTCTCCACTTGCCCCACCTAATAGATTATCTGTCTGCAGTTGGGAAATTCCACTAGCCACTTCCTGAAAACAAACCTTCTACTTTATGGTTCAAAGGACAGCTGTGGAGTACCAGGACCACTCCTCCACTCCAATCAATACTCATCCTTGTGGAGAGACACCCAGTCCTCTTTGCCCAACATCATCCCTCACTCCTTCGCTGTCCTAACCTACCATCTGCCTTTTTCTTGCATTTTTCAGGGTTTACAAGTAACAGCTATTTCTCCTTAAGAGAGAAAGGTCACCTTTACAATTCCCCCAAATATTGCCAGTAAGGACACACAAAATAAAAAGTAAATCATTGTGGACATACACTTCAGGTTTTGTCAATCTGTCCACCAGTATTTATTGAGTGACTAGTGTGTGTAGGAAGGGCCTAGTAGGAAATAGTCTTTGGGGATAGTAAAACAATAAAAACAAGGGCCAACAGATTGAGTGCCTGCTGTAGGATTCAGAACCTTCAGGGAAAGAATCTGTGTAGGTTTCATAACATTCTCATCAAATACAGCATCTATATGACAAAAGAAATCTTCTTTACAACACTTCATATTAGTGTATTAACTCAAAATATACAAATCAGTATATATTCTAGGTGTAATAGTTCAAAAAATGTTGTTTTGATTTACCTATACACATATCAACATAAAAAGATTAATAAATAACTAAGACTGAGTGTTCATTTTTAACCAAATCTAAGCTCTTAAAAGCTTGGTATACTAGATACATGTATTTTTAAAATGTTATGTTTCTCTGTCACATTAATAAACATAATTATACTTGAGGTAACAAATTATATTTGTTTGAATAATGTTAATGAATTAAATCTAAAGATAATGTAAGGTAGCAGCCTAAAACTCTTTTGGGCCAGGGCTAATACCAGCACACAGATCCCATGGGAGGACTTGCAGAATGATAGCTCAGGCAAAAAAGATAAAAGAAAGAAGATTCTGGAACTTGGGTAGAAAGCAGTATTGAAACCTGAGAACTTTCTTCCGAGGACAGAGGCTTTCCGAACACAGCTGTCTTGGAAACAATTCAAACTGCCCTCTTTCAGTGATTCATTTTACGATAATTCTATGTTTGCGTATTTACCATGTGAGGAAAAGAAGTGGAGCGTTTCATCAGACTTCTTAAGAAAAGGTGCTGTTTAGTGGACCCCTGGGCTCCCTGGTTTTGAAATCAATCCTGGTCTAAGGCGAGAGGGGCCTAAGGAGCTCGACAGAGAACTCAGCATGGAAGTGTCCTCAAGGTTTGTCCTGCCAAGATCTCAACTCTGGATTCAGGTATACGAGCTTCTGCTTTGTAAGACCAGGTCCCCCCTTGCAGATCCCTGACTTGGGTTCGGAGCCCATGTCACCCCCAGCAATCTGCTGTTCCCCAAGTTCCTCTCAGCTGGGTGGTTATCCTCCCAGAGAATGGAGAAGAATCTTTATGACTGCTACTTTATATTGGATGATGTGCTGCTGTCTCCCGAAACATCCATATACTCTCTAGATGTTCCTCTTGGCATCTACTAACCACAGTTCTCACTTATGGAACATGTATATTATAGCAGTCAGCATGCAGAATCACTCACATACACTCTCTCACTTAAACCTCACAGCAAGGCCATGATTAGATTGTTATTTCCATTTAACAGAAGAGGAGTCTGAGGGTTTGAGAGGTTAACTTGTTAGTAAGTGGTGAAGCTGGGCTTCAAACCTAGATTGGCCTTATTTCTATCTCCTCCATTCCAATCCCCATGGCCAGAGGAAAATGGTCCAGTCTACAGCAGGGTCTGTCTCTGCTTTGTGGAAGACAGCTTGGTCTAGATTTTTCTCACTGCGTGTGTTTTCTGAAATTTGATGGTCTCCCCTTGAACTTTTCAATGCCTTTTTAAAAATAAATGTGCTTTTGCTCATAAACTATATTTTCACTTTTTTCTATCATGGTTGCCACAATCATATCCTCAGTGACATGAAAAGAATTCAACAAACGTGCTAGGAAATGCACAAAGCAAAATCACAAAGCATCCCTTTCTTTCAGACGTGTAACAGTCCCTCCAAAGACATCATGAAAGGAAAAGGATGGAAAATCTCTGGGAGGAAGTTTTCTGAGAGTGTTTACGTGACAAAGAAGTTGGGGAAATAGGGTATTGTTGTGATTCCCTTCATCATTTCAAGATCTGAAGTGTTTTAGAAAGAAAGACACTCGAAAGGAAGATGGACTTCCAGGGGATGTGACTCATAGGAGGAATATGAAAGACAGAGCTAAGTGACTTGTCAGATGGACAATGGGCTTTTATTTGAAGCATATGGAGCCATATGGAGGAATACGAGGGGTGGAAGTAAGGAAGGGAACAAAGAAGATATAGGAAGATGTTCCTGGCTTGCACAGGCTGAGGGGTGGGTGGAAAGGCAGAGGCAAAGGAAACGGGTTGGGACAAAAATACAGGAGACTTGTGTGTGTAAAGGAGAGAAACAAATGCCTTGTTTTTAGTATCTTGAAAAATGTTGCCTGTTTACTAATGAGAATGAAAGTAAATTTCTCTAATGTTTTCTTCCAAAAGACTCAAAAGGCTTCCAAAGCTTTCTACAGATGCCATCCATTAGCGAAGAGAAAATCTTAACCCTCTGTTCTCTGACAGACAAAATGAAGCAGTTTCCAGTCTCATTAAGGGATGGTTTCCGGAAAGAAACATGAAAAGTGTGTTTCCTAAAAGAGTTACCAAAATTTATGCTTTTGAGCTTGGCTATTAACCAGTAAGCCTCTAGGAGAGCAAAGAAAACAGGTCCAGGCAAAGGAAAGGAGTGGATCTCCTTGGCTGATTTACCCCTCCTTGTCTCCACAAAGCATGGGCACACATGTGGAGCTTCCGTTGGTTCTACTTATCACCCTAAAATAAAAATCTGTGATGATTTTGTTTCTGAGGAAATGCCCATATCAGACATCTCTGTTTATAATACTGAGTACCTTGGAACATGCCATCTGGTGCTCTGGAACTTAACATTCTTGTACGAGATTATTCTGATGAAATCCTTGGCATTTTCCTGAGGCTTTTTTTGCTTTCCTGCCAAATGTTAATTGGTACCTGTTCCTGTAAGTCTTGACTTCTCCTTTCCCAGCTATAGAGATCAGCCTTAGGGCACTTTTTTTTTTTTTTTTTTTTAACTCAGAAATCTTTTCCCCCAAAATGTGTCCTGATTTCTAGACCGGACAGGTGCCCCCTCCCCAGGCTCTGCATCCTTGAAGGCCTTGTTTTGTATTCATTCATTTTACAGAACAGACCTGCTAACCTGGTTATCTAAAGGTTTGGAAGATACTTTACAATGTGCCACGTCATCATTTAGTGTTTATTGGTCACCTGAAGTTCCAAAGCCTTCTTTCTACAGTATCTCCGGATTACCATCCCACTCCTTTCAGATAAAGAGTTCATATATACTTTCTTTAAACATTATTTCCATTTCTTTCTTTCTTTTTTTTTTTTCTCATCTAACAACGTAAGCCTGGGAAATAGCATGATGGAGAAGAAAAAAAGCATTGACTTTGATGCCAGAGAGATCTAATTTTAAATCCTGGTTTCTTCCTTTTTTGTTGTTTTTTTCCTCTCTGAACTGGGCAAGTGACCTAACTTCTAATTTCTTTATCTTCAGAGTGGAAGTGGAAGTGATGATGAAGTGTAAAGATTAAATCTGATAATCCATTCATGTGACTGGCACATAGGAGGTGCTCAAAAATATCTCTTGGATAAAAGCATAAATTACTAAATGAATAAAAGAGGAGAGCAAAGAAGAAAAAGGAGGCCTAGCTTTGCCTCTCCACTGTGTGCTGGCTTTATGGTGAGTCTGCCAGTTTAGGAAAGGAAATAAAACTATCAAGCAATGCAGCAAGTAGAGATGGTGGGGGAAGGTGTAGGGAATGCTGGCACACAGAGGAAAGGCTCCTTAACACAGCCCTTATGAAGGAAGAGAGGCAAGGAGGAATCCATGCCTCGTCGCTCCTATTAGAGCTCCTCTTACACATAATTTGCCTGTCTTTTGTACAGTGATCATCTACTAGTGTATTAAAATTTTATGTAAAATACAATGATCCCTTGTTGTATATCACAAATTTAACCACCTTAGGTGGTGATTTTGTGACATGATGGAGCTCGTCCATATAATGTATGTCTAAGGAAATATGGACACTTTTCCCCCCCAAGGTTTACAGAAGTTGCCTTTTGGAGACCTGATAGGAAATACCCATATAAGTTTGTGACACTGGAAAACAGAATACAGTTCTGGTTCTATTTCCTACGTGTTTTACCTACCAAGGCAAAACCCCAAACCTCCACGTGCATTAGTTTTGTTTAGGTACTGAATGTCACCAAAAGTATCTGTGTGCTATGGAGCTGGCGTTAGTGATGTGAAGAACAAAAGTTAGAGGACAGCTCCCCAAGTTAGCCATTTCCTACGGGTAGACTGATTTCTAATCCTGACAGAATTATTGGTCACCTCAACACAACCGAAAGGCTTGCTTTTCTTCTCTATGAGTTTTTAAATTACATGTTTTCCCATTTTAGACTCCTTTTCTGAGAAAAGCAAATATTGTATACTAACAGAGATATGTAGAATCTGAAAAAAATCAGTATAGATGATCTTATTTACAAAGCAGAAATAGACACAGATGTAGAGAACAAACAAGGAAAGTGGGGATGGCATGATTGAGAGATTGGGGTTGACCCATATACACTATTGATACTGTGTATAAAACAGATAACTGATGAGAACTGGCTGTATAGCACAGGGAACCCTATTCAATGCTCTATGGTGGCCTAAATGGGAAGGAAATCCAGAAGAAGAGGGGATATATGTATACGAACAGTTGATGCACTTTGCTGTACCGTAGAAACTAACACAATATTGTACACAATATTGTAAAGCAACTATACTCCAATAACATTTTTTTTAAAAACTACTCTTCTCCTAAATGAAAGTGCCTGAATGCTAGGACTGACCCCACAAAATCAAATATTTCAGTGAATTATCTAGTAGTACTTTCTATTGGTAAACTCCCCCCTCCCCTCCCCTGGTTAGAGGACAGCCCTGTGTTACAGATCAGTACTGTTTCCCTGTTTTACAGATGAGAAAACTGAGGCATGAGTACAGCAGATGATTTGCCTAAACTTTCGTAACAGCTTAAGGGAAGGTCTGGGAATCTCTGTAGTGCCTATGTTTTCAAGTCTGTTGCTTACTTATGACACATCAAGCATCTCAGGAACATTAAAAATGTTCTCTTAGGGGAGGTCAGTGATTCTAGTCCCAGGATGTAAAATGTGATAAACTGCAGGGAGGAAAATAAATCATCATAGAACAAAAAACCACATTTGAGAGTAGTGGAATCTCCAATCTCAGCCTTGAAGAGTTGAAAAATTATGTGAGATGACTGCCCTGGATTTGGCCACTCTTCAGTAATGTCTATGCTATTCAAGCACTCTTGTGCAAATTCAATTTCTGAAAGTTAAGAAGGGAATTTTTGTTCAGCAAAATGTTCTTGTAAAAGTTGTCTGCTTTTAAACTGTACACACAACTCCAAGGAATCTTTTACTAGAAAGCAATGCATGATTCCAACATGAATCACAGGCTAAACTGACTATTTTCCCAGGATGTTTTAACTGACTGCTGTACTCAACTAAAAACTGGGATACTCTACTACATCTGTGATTGAGATGCTCACTGAACAATGTTTAAGCAAACATGACTATGAGTTTGTCATAAGTCAAAGGAAACACAATGGAATGTAGTTAGGGCAACTTTCAATTAAAAAGAGTTCAAATTAGGTAGAATATGCATTGTGGACATTAACCACCCCTTACTTAAAACACAGTTGAAGTGGATCAGGAATGTTATTGTAATGCTAGTTTCACCCTAACCATAATTTTATTAATGGCAGTTGTGAGGGAAGGAAATCAGAAGAAGGTACTATATTTTTTCATGAAGCTAACATTCAAACAGTGCTTTGTTCTTTGAAAGTAGTTTCACACATCCGTCCCTCACAAAACGTGACTGGCTTACTTCAAAAGGTCCTATCATCTCCACTTTTAAATAAGGAAACTGAGACCCAGATGAAGCTGACATTTGCCGAGGCCAAATACTAAATCACAGCAGAACTTAAACTAAAAACTCAGATTTCTTTTCTCATGTAGATAGTTTTCATTTGAGTTTTTAATCCTCCTATACCATGTTCTTTATGTACTTTTGAATAGACTTTAACATTTCCTAATCTCAAACAGTAAATATTTGGCAGACACTTTATAAAACAAACAAACAAATGACTCCTTGGTTCTGAAATGGAATGCTTATGGCAAGCATTTCCTTAGTAAAAATCATTAGGATATTTATTTCACTGATTCACAGGATATTCATTTCATTGATTCATGGATATATATTTCTGTATAAACATGAAGCTTCTTTTACTGATTTATTTGTCTTTGTTTTAAAAGTTAAAAAATTTACTTATTCATTTTACCATAAAATCCAGGGTTTTTGGCCTAGAAGCTGGGGAGTGTGAGGTCACATAGACCATTTGGAGTCACAAAACCCTTCCCCTACTCCTGTGGAAAAAGCTCTGACAGAAAAATGCTTAAGTTATCAACAAATCTCTCCCCTAATAAAACACAACCAGCAGACCCCAAAGATAATGCTGGTGGTCTTTTCTTGAGGCAACTGTTGAGTCATTATTTGCCCCATATTTCTAGAATCTTTCTCTAAAATTTCAGGCAACACTTGGTTCTTAGCTCTACAAGCTTAAACAATTTTATTTCATTAAAATTGTTTATCTATCAATCTATTTATCCATCCATCCATTTATTAGCTCCCAGTGAAAGGAAAGGAGAAAGTGCCTTGGGCAAGAGGAGTAGCTGTTATTTGTAAAAGGTAGAAAAATAATTGGTTGTTTTTCCTTGTCTATGCAAGTTCTGCAGATCACCTACTCTGAAGGGTAATAGACTGGTCTAGCACACTGGGAAACTTAGGACAAAACTGAGGTAATGTGAGACCTTAGGGGCTTTTCTTGTTGTTGAAAGGTAAATACCATTTTGTATTCAAGGCATGTAACACAGGTGGCATACAAACCAATGAATGAGTCATTTGTTGTTGGAAAGTGAACGAACTTGCCTAATGATACAGTTTTCTTTTCAGGGTGTGTGTATGTCTGTTTTCTTTCTGAGCAATACCTCCTTTTGACTCACCTCATATTTTGAATTATGGCATTTTTTAAACTGGCAAATTCATTTTCAAATTGTTTGCATTTATTTCTTCTTATTTGAGAGACATAGCTGAAGCAATTGAATTACAAATGGAACCTAAAGCATTGATTGTTAAAACTTTGGGGCATAGAAGACAAATCAGAATGACACAAAAGGTATATTTCTGAAAACCTGTACTTCACGATAAATTGATCTTTACTAGAGTTGTGTAGTGGAGAAGGCAATGGCACCCCACTCCAGTACTCTTGCCTGGAAAGTCCCATGGATGGAGGAGCCTGGTAGGCTGCAGTCCATGGGGTCGCTAAGAGTCTGCACGACTGAGTGACTTCACTTTCACTTTTCACTTTCATGCATTGGAGAAGGCAGTGGCACCCCACTCCAGTATTCTTGCCTGGAGAATCCCAGAGACAGAGGAGACTAGTGGGCTGCCATCTATGGGGTCTCACAGAGTCGGACACGACTGAAGTGACTTAGCAGCAGCAGCAAAGTTGTGTACTAAAGAATGAGATGTTGACAAAAGTCTATGTGTTACCAACATCAAATACTGTTATTATTAACATATCCAGTTTATCATGATAATTCTCTATATGACTGTTTTTTACTTCCTATTTAACTCATTTCTTTTTCTTCTCTTTGGGCTTCATTTTCTTCTTGTTTAAGTTATTCACTTCAGTGCTTTGTTTGCAATTAAATTAGAGATGACTTAATGGGTTCTAGATTTATGGGTTCTAGAATGTAAGATCCTCCCTTTCAGTGCACATGTATTCAGTTAGGGCCAGCACCTTCTTGATTGACAGATGGGAAAGAGGAACTCAGTAACTGACATCCTTAGCACAGCACTGGGGTATTTTTCTGTTGCTGGGCTTTTTTTTCCTCCCTTGTATACATTTCTGTTCACCAATCTTCTCTCAGGGAAATTTGGATTTCCATGTATTCCAAAGCTTTTTGGACTTCATTCTGTGACATTCTGCCACATGTATCCTAATACTTATCTATGCTTTGCTCCACCCCTCTGAAACTTTATCTATCAACTAATCAGCAGGTGGAGCCCTGTGAGGTGCCAACATGTGAAAAGTTTTAAGTACATCTTTGATTGTAGCTCTCCAGACTCATGTTCAGAAAGTGTGGAAAAACTATTCTGTAAATTAAAATCCTTGGAAACACCCTGGAAAAGATTACCCCTTCTAAAAGGAAAGCATGGTTAATATATCCAGATAGTTTGTTGCATCTTTATATGAAAAAGAGATTCTATAACACCCTTCAAAATAGCAAGTGGTATTTAATGGATATTTAGTGGTATTTATCATAAATGGATAATATTACTTTTGTTGGTATCAACTACTAAAAATATTGAAAACTCCATGGTTTATAGACCACAACATGCCCTAAAAGTCTAATTTTTTCATATGAATTAAAAGGTCTATCTGATGCATGTGTTCCAAAGACTTTGTTCATAACATGAATGATATCCTTGGTATTATTAATGCTTTGGCTATTGATTCATGTACCTTTGGCAAATATTTGATTTTATTCACATGCCTGTATTTGCCCTCTTACAGACAACTCACAGGACATTGTCAGTAACTCAGTATTGGAGAACTGACTTATTTTTCAGGATACCAATTACCCTTCCCAGCTTACTTCTTGTGTGGGCTTGGCAGATATCAGCACCCTAGTACCTAGAAGGCACTTTCTTCTCCAGAGTAACTTCATGGAAACAAGGACTCTTGTTGCGACTGGCTGAGCTTGGAATCAACTCCTTCTCTGCATTACAAAATAAGTGAAGACTAACCAGCCCAGGCAGGTTTTTTGTATCCTTAGATTGATCTCTTTGCCTCTTTTCAAGAGTTGTTTTTTTTTTTTTTTTCCATAAAATAGCCAGACTACAGCTAAATTTAGCCATGTGAGATGGTACAAACAGGCTTTCATGCATGCTGTGTCATCCAGGGGATTTCAGGATTGTTTAATTGGTCTGCCTTGGTGAATCTGACGCAATCTCCCATTGGTTTGTGCTCAGGAATCCGGGTGGGAAGTGAAAGTACAGACAAGCCTGCCTAGGCCTTCTCTACCATGCAACAGCTTGCCACTGGCTGTGTGTGGGTCTGAGACCCAGATTCATGCCAATTCAAAATGAAAACCTTCAAATGAGTGCTCTGAAAGTAAAACAAAAACTGAATCTGCTTGCTACCTCTCAATGAGGCCCATAAGATAGCAAAGGTTTTGGGGTACAAGGTCAAGCTAAAGGGTTAAGGACAGAAAGGCGTTGGCCTCTCAGACTAACTAAATACCCTTTCCGGGTGGCCTGGCTGTGGGAAAGTGACCCTGAGCAAGGTCAAGCAACCCATACAGGATCTAAATATCCCCTGTTGGACCACATCTGGATCCCACAGAGGAACAGGCTCCAAACTGAATGCGAAGAGTTCTAGGGAATCCTCTCTGATTTAGGACTTTGAAGGGCAAAAAAGAACTAGAGGGATTTGAGAAAACTAGTACTGGGTGAATGTTATGCTTATGGACCTTAACCAGAAAGGGAAAAATTTCTCTAAGTTATTTTATCACTTAAATAGGAAGAATTCGCTGAATTGTTTGGCATAAAGCATATCACGTTTTTCTTGTTAAAATTTTTTTCTGATTCTCAATTCATTCTCACTGGCAAAATACTCAAATATTAGAGAAATGTGTAACACAGAAAACGAGAGGGCTTCTCTTCCAGTATATCCCCAGAGGGTAATTTTTTATAGCAATTTGCCTTGTATCTTCAATTTTTCCCCCACTGATACACTATTATCTATCTATCTATGTCTGTCTATCTATCTATCATCTATTTATTTGTATTTTTTTTTACAAGAATGGAATCTCCCTTGATAAACATATAAACTGTTTTTCAACAATATACTTTTCCACATTTACTTATAAAGATAAACCTTAATTCTTTGGTTCTTAAGACTAGATTTCTTTAAAATTGTTAAGTTATACACAGAATTAAAGCAAAGAATACAGAGAGAAATATACTGAAAATAAAAATGTTTTCCTTCTCTCCTCCTCCTACAGTATTTTAACTCTGGTCCTTGGAATGTTTTAAAGCATATACAAGTGTATGCATACATGTACTTATTCACTTTTATATAGAGATTTTTCATACAGATGAAACTGAACTGGATAGTTCTGTATCTCCATTTTAAAATTTAGTACAAGAGTGTCTCAGTTGGACCAAAGCTGAAAACACAAAAGCAGACTCCAGGAGAGTGGCAACCACATCTGTATGGCTCACAGCTATTTGGACTTTGCTTGGCATCCATCTCAGAAGCTCTGAGTATATTCCATTCCAGTCAGAAAACCTCTGGAACAAAATCTATTTCAGTCCTAGATGCTCAACAGACCCAGAGGAAGTTTTCTCTATGGACTCAAGGTCTGGATCTCCATGGAAGAGGGCTTTCCTCTTTTGGTGTCAGCCTGCAGAGAGACTTGACCTGTTCCTGGATGTGGGAACCATTTGATGTTCTAAGGTGGGCAGGGGAGCACATGCTGTCTGGAGAGTAAATAAGAAGGCCAAAGAGGCCCAAAGACCTTGGCTGTGCTGAAATTCTCCTTCCTTCTAGCAATCCATGAAATATACAGTCTTTCTGAGGGGAGAAAATCCAACTTTGATAGCAGATGTGGATTCCTAGAAATTAGTAAACTTAGTAAGATAATGGATTTTAGTAAGATTCTTAGGGAAATATTTTAATAAATAAAAGAAAACATTCCTGCATGTATATATAGGCTGATATGGTCAAGTAACAATATTAAATAATGTTTGTTTATTTAACTCTTATTCCCATTACAATTTCTCTAACACATTCACCCTATAATATACCTTCTTCCTCAAATGTGGTATTTGGTTTTTAATTCCTCAGTGTTGGGGGGGAAAAGGGGATTCACATCATTAAATTTGAGCATCATTTTAGGCTATAAAAAAGCCAAATATTTCAGAATTTTAATCATAATTTTGAGGTTAATAGGAATTGAAACCAATAATAAGCTGTTCTTGAATAAGAGAGAAAATCTATCACCGGTGACTTCAAAAGTCAACACATTCCAGAAAGGCCTTAACTTATAACAAGAGACATTAATTATGCATTGACTTTGGGACATTAAAATGTCACACAAGGATTTACGGATTTTGAGAAATGTGTACAATTTCTGTGGGGAATTTTCGTCATCCTGAAGGACATGGATAACAGAAAGGAAGCCTTTTATTAGGGCTGATTTTAAAAACACTTTAAAAGTGCTAAGGAGTCAGGATAACTGTTGTGCAGCTGGCTACAGGCAGTTGGTACATAAATCAGAAGGAACCGGCCATAGTGAGCCTCCGTGAAAAAGCTAACACAAACTGGCAACTGATCATTCTCTCTCCTTTATTTCTGTATAAACTGTTTACAGAAAACTATGTGCCAAAGTGTCTGAGGCTAGTGACATTCTAATCCCTAGTAATTCTTAGGAAATGTAATTGCAGGAACAGATTTCATAAAGTGCTTTCCATCTTATATAAATCTGTATAAATCACAGACCCCTGGAAATGCCATTTGGATCTCAGAGATCTAGCTGGGACAGCAGCCTCACTCCTCCTGGAGCTTCCTAGGGCAATTGCTAGTTCCCTGGAGGAGCCCTTGCATGCTGGCTGGCCACATCTTATCAACTGTCTTCAGTTCTGGAGAATTTAGGGCAATCTCACCCAACTTGCTGTGCCATGGACTTGCCCCCTGAATTGGGAAGGCCTTTGCCTTTAAGGAAAAAAATAACCCTCTGCTTCTGCCTCATTTTCACAAGAGTTTGCAGATGCCTGAACTGAAGTGATTACTTACTGTCCTTGGCTGTGAAGAGACTCTCTCTATTGAAACTGAAAATCTATAGGGTGGATGGCCCAAGTCCTGTTGAATGGTGCATACTTCCTCTCCCCAAAGTACTTTTAGATGCATAAGGGATGACAGAGTGAGACTGGAAATGGTTTGCTCACAGCTTCCAAAGCTGATGAGCATCAGTGAATGAGCCTCTTGGAATGCAGGACATCACTGTCCCTCTTTCAACATGCACACCATCCTGTGAAATAAGTGGCAAGTATGATCTCAAAGATGCAAATCTGTAAACACGGAGCAGGTAACATTTTCATCTCGTGGTTCATATGGGGAGAATCAAATGGACCAATACAGGAATGGATACTCTGAATTTGGTTGTTACCTAAATGGATCCAAGTCATTCTTCAAAATAGGACCCCAATCCCACCCCCTTCTCCACCAGTCCTATCACTGTCCCACCCTGGGCCTTCAGGATCTCTCACGGGGATTACATCTCTAGTTTCCAACTTCTTCCTCTGATTCTAAGCTGATCTCCACTACTTTATCCTTCCAGACTATTGTCAAGTCATGATCCAACTACCATGTAAATCTATTATGCCATCCTCTTCTTTATCACCTTTTGGAGTTTTCCATCACCTGAAGTCCATCCTGAGTCTCGGTGCCTGCCTGCTGCTTCAGACTCAGCCCTGTCTGTCTATGCCTCATGCTGGGTCCTCGGCTAACACAGTTGCCATCCTTGTGTTCCATGCTCCTCTCACCCCGTGCCTCTGCTGTGCTGCCCTCTCCACCCAAAATGTTCCCCATCTCTTGGCTGGTTGAGTACTGCTTGTCCTTTAAGATTCAACTACACACTACCTTCTCCCGAGATCCTTCTCTAGCCCGTCATCCTTCAAGGCAGATAAAGGGCCCAGAGCTCTGCAGGTCCAGCTCTCGTTGCACTGACCTTATTGCAGTCTGTTCATCTAATCATGTGTTTTCTGGCCTGTGAGATGCTTGGGCACACAAACTGTGACTTAGTCATTGTTGCGTTGTTCTTACTCCATGTAGAGCATCGAGTCTGTCATATATCCAGTACCCTCTAAATGCCTGATGAATGAATGGGGATGGAGAGGCAAAATGAAGACAAGAAGGGTTCACATTTTTATATAAGGTGTAAGGGTTTTAGCAGGTTATATGAAGTTTATAGTAGGTTTTATATAAAGTTATATTAGGTTTTATAAGAAACATATGTATTTATAAATAAGTAGAAGTTAAAAATAAATTTTTAGAGCTGAAGGAGACTTTAGTGGGCATCTAGTCCTACACTTTTATTTTCCAAAAGGGGAAATAGATATCCTGAAAAGTTATGACCTGTCCAAGACCTCCCAATAAGGTAATAATAACCTTAAAACAGGTCCACATAGAGTATACTATATTAATTGAGATCTGGATAATATATGCTTTAATATTTATGTTCAAGTATAAAACCAGTATCATGATTCACTGATGGTACATTTAGCCCTACTGACACATGAGTTTCAGAATAATACAAAGCTTCCAGTATTGCAACATATTCCTCAGCTACCATCTGCAACTGTGGTATTAGTACTGAATATCTCTAGAACCTGGGGCTTCCCAGGTAGCACTAGTGGTAAAGAATCCTCCTGCCAATGCAGGAGACGTAAGAGATGTGGGTTCAATCCCTGGATTGGGAAGATCTCCTGGAGAAAGGCATGGCAACCCATTCCAGTATTCTTGCCTGGAGAATCCCATGGACAGAGGTGCCTCGCAGGCTACAGTCCTTAGGGTTACAAAGACTTGGACATGACTGAAGCAACTAGCATGCACACAGGTAGCAAGAGCTCCTGCTACCAAGTACTCTCTACTTACCAAAGCAAGGCCCATTTCTGACATGAGTGGTGGCACAGCCTACAAGCCTTCATGGCATTTGGTCACAGTCCTTTTGACCTGAGGACACAGAGCAAGAGAAGTGTAACCATGTTTCCCTGGGACCTGAGCAGGGTTCATCATCAGGGCAGATGTTTGGGGGTGGCTGGGTTATGCCAGCACTAAGCATCCATGTGTTGGTTTATAAATGAGTGTTTGTGACATGTGGTGTCCTCTAAAGCCAAGAGATCAGGGTAAGAGTTCCTCTTGCCTTACCTTAAGAGCAGTACTAAATTAGAATGAATGAAATACACAGTAGGGGCTCCCCAGGTGGCACTAGTGGTAAAGAACTTACCTGCTGATGCAGGAGACATAAGAGATACGAGTTTGATCCTTCGGTTGGGAAGATCCTCTGGATGATGGCATGGCAACTCACTCCAGTATTCTTGCCTAGAGAATTGGCACGCACGCAAACACAGTAACTGTCACGTGCGTGCTAAGTCATTTCAGTCGTGTCTGACCCTGCAACCCTATGTACTATAGCCTGCCAGGCTTCCTGTCAATGGATTCACCTTGCAATAATACTAGACAGTTGCCATGCCCTCCTCCAGGGGATCATCCTGACCCAGGGATTGAACCCTCGTCTCTTACATCTCCTGCATTGGGAGTAAGGTTCTTTACCAATAGAGCCACCTGGGAAGTCCCTGGTAACTGTCACATTCCCCTTTAAAATGTCCTATGATGGTAATAGTCCATTGGAATCCTTAACACAGGACTTCTTATATTCTTGATGCATTGCATTTAGGATCATCTAAAGTATAAATGTCTAAGGGGAAAGGCCAAGAATTTGCAGTCTTGGGTTGTTTTCTTAAATCTATTCATTACCCTACAGGGTAACTTTGAGAAAATACAACCTGTTAATGGTTAGTCATTTCAGTTTCTCTACTCATAAAAGAAGCCATAAATTATCTACACCTTGCAGAAGTCCCAGGAGAACAAATGCTCAAATGAAAGGTAGAGTATAAGTATCTCATGGTTTTACAAAGATTGAAATCTGTCCTAACCTCCACTTAAATAGTTAGCATGATGTCAGGCTCACATAAAGAATCTCCAGTACAAGCACTCCTAGATGCTATAGTGTTTTTTTTTGAGCTACTCAAAAGAAAAATATTTTCTAAATCCAATCTATTTTCTTGGGCCAATGAATTAAGTTTGTCTTTAACGCGACCTCCCTGATGTTCAAGCTGGTTTTAGAAAAGGCAGAGGAACCAGAGATCAAATTGCCAACATCCGCTGGATCATGGAAAAAGCAAGAGAGTTCCAGAAAAACATCTATTTCTGCTTTATTGATTATGCCAAAGCCTTTGACTGTGTGGATCACAGTAAACTGTGGAAAATTCTGAAAGAGATGGGAATACCAGACCACTTGACCTGCCTCTTGAGAAATCTGTATGCAGGTCAGGAAGCAACAGTTAGAACTGGACATGGAACAACAGACTGGTTCCAAATAGGAAAAGGAGTACGTCAAGGCTGTATATTGTCACCCTGCTTATTTAACTTATATACAGAGTACATCATGAGAAATGCTGGACTGGAAGAAACACAAGCTGGAATCAAGATTGCTGGGAGAAATATCAATAATCTCAGATATGCAGATGACACCACCCTTATGGCAGAAAGTGAGGAGGAGCTAAAAAGCCTCTTGTTGAAAGTGAAAGAGGAGAGTGGAAAAGTTGGCTTGAAGCTCAACATTCAGAAAACGAAGATCATGGCATCTGGCCCCATCACTTCATGGGAAATAGATGGGGAAACAGTAGAAACAGTGTCAGACTTTGTTTTTTTGGGCTCCAAAATCACTGCAGATGGTGACTGCAGCCATGAAATTAAAAGGCGCTTACTCCTTGGAAGAAAAGTTATGACCAACCTAGATAGTATATTCAAAAGCAGAGACATTACTTTGCCGACTAAGGTCCGTCTAGTCAAGGCTATGGTTTTTCCTGTGGTCATGTATGGATGTGAGAGTTGGACTGTGAAGAAGGCTGAGCGCCGAAGAATTGATGCTTTTGAACTGTGGTGTTGGAGAAGACTCTTGAGAGTCCCTTGGACTGCAAGGAGATCCAACCAGTCCATTCTGAAGGAGATCAACCCTGGGATTTCTTTGGAAGGAATGATGCTAAAACTGAAGCTCCAGTACTTTGGGCACCTTATGCGAAGAGTTGACTCATTGGAAAAGACCCTGATGCTGGGAGGGATTGGGGGCAGGAGGAGAAAGGGACGACCGAGGATGAGATGGCTGGATGGCATCACAGACTCAATGGACGTGAGTCTGAGTGAACTCCGGGAGTTGGTGATGGACAGGGAGGCCTGGCGTGCTGCGATTCATGGGGTCGCAAAGAGTCGGACACGACTGCGCGACTGAACTGAACTGAACTGAACTTAACATGACCCTATCATGTTAAAAGACTCCATTATGAAAACAAAACTATTGCCTGGGAGCCTCTTCCATTCTGTTTACATCCCATCTGTCATTACCTGTCCTCTTCTGGGCTGCCTGCAACTCCTGATTCTCTTGGGCTGGTGATTAATAGGACAGATAGTCTTTTGCCTTCCAGGGCCACATTTAAGCTGTTTGAGTCCTTGAATCTCCTAGAACAACCTGTGATTTGGATTAAGGAGGTATCAAGTAACTCAAAGACCTTGAGACAAATGTGGTTAAAAGCAGATATTTTTTTGATTTAGGATTGGGGACAAACTTCACAAACTTGATTAAGGAGACATTCCGAAAAGCTGACCACACCAAAACCATCTAATCCTGTCTGGAAGGGCTATGGGATCCCTACTCCTCGACTGGAGTCGTCTTTCCTCATAAGGAATGTTATGTCTCAGAAGAAGGGAAAATCTCCCCTCCCATCTACAAACAATGCTGCGCTGGTCCCTGGAGATGCAAGGACTTTGGAAGCACCAGAAAAAAAAAAAAAAACAAAACCCACACATGATTGAAGGATGGGTTTTGATGACCTCTAACTTCTGGAGGTTCAAGGTTGAAGAACTAACCTTCAAAATGGGAGTCTCATAATACTGCTTGGAGGTGGATGACTCCTTTGTGAGTTCCTCTCCTTTCCCCAGTGAGAAGGATCTTCACCTTGAAAGAACCATGATCCAATGGTGGATATTTTCCATTCTTGCTAAGCCCACTGAACCAGAAACTTCCTGTTCATCTTCCTGTTCAACATTTGTCTCAGCCTTGACTATGATAGATGCTCAAAAAAATATTTGTGGAACCAACCAACAAACAAATAAAACATCATTTCATTACTTTCTCCTTGGTAATTATTCATTTTAAAAAGTGGATACCCCACTTACAAGAACTTCAGAAGAATTTTCCCCATCCTAAAGTTCCCAGAAATCCAAATGGACAAAATATTTCCATTTTAATTTTTAAATATCAGAAGAATGCAGTGACCACAGTTTATATTTTCCCTCCTATTTTCCTCAAGGCCTGGGTTGCTCATTTAAATGCAATTTGCTGTATGTTTGGGTCAGTAACTTAAGTTGGGAAGCTCTTACAGTAATTCAGCACAGTGGAAATTCCAGAACTTTGGCTGGGGTCTGGAGGAAAAGCCCAGGATTGGTGGTCCCAGGGGCCATGCTAGGTAGCGCCAGGCAGAGGTTTGGCCTACTTGGGGCAGCAGGTCTCTGGCCTAACCAGTCTGGATTAGCATGGAATCAGTCGCAACACACGAGAAAGCCAGGAGGCCAGGCAAGATGACTAGGAGAGTTATAAACCCAAAGACTTCCGCCTTGGATTTGAAAACCACACGGCATTTTACAACATTCCTGTCTATTAACTGCTGGGAAGGGCACTACCTTATTGCTTTTTGCATAATGAAACCAATCTTTCCCCTCAGAGGCCCCTGAGTTGCTTTGATCAAGTTCAAAAGATGAGGGAAAGGATGACTAAGGACCTTGGGAACCAGACTGAAGAATCTCACAGACATACTCAAGGGTTTTTTTGGGGGATTGTTGTTTGTTTTTTTTTAGCTGATGCATCATTTTGGTAAACAATTCCTATAGTCTGCGCACTTATCAAATTCCTTTACCCAAATATTTGCTATTTATAAAATAATCAAGGAAACAGACTTGTGTTTATTATTCTGAAATCAGCAGCAGTTTGATGAATTAAAAACAGTCTTACTTTTTCCTCTTTCCTCTCCCTTTACCAGCCGCTTGTAAAAGTGCCAACATTACACACCCAACTCTCTCTTTAAACAGTAAAAATGAAAAATAAAAGCGACCTTGGTGAACTGTAGGTTGACTCTGCCCAAGTTAGACTTTGGTTCAAGCGCCCAGTCCCCCTTTGCATCAGAGATAGGCTTTTGGAACCAACTGAGTTTGAAGGGAATACTGTCAATGTCTGTTTCCGGTTCACAGGGGCCTCCGCGTCACCACAGAGTTCAGACGTCTGACTTGTTTCCTGACTTTGAGAGTCTCTTACTTTAAACATGAGGGATCAACCCTGCAAAGGAAAGGAAAGACACGCACAAGTCTGCCTCTGACTCCACCGACTGTAACCCTCTGGTTTCTCCAGGCGGGACTTAAGCCACTGTTTTGAGTGGACAGTACTTCCTGTTGCCCTACTGGCAGGGCAATGGGGATGCTCTGAGTGGGGAAGGCCAGCATTGGGTCAGTTCTTGACAATGTAGCTTCCAGGAAATTCCCCTTTTCACTCATCATGAGATATGTACAGAGCAAAAGCAGTTTCTTCAAACTCAGAAAACCCTGTAAGACTGGATCTCAGATAGCTTGTAGTGAAGTGGTTCTATTTATTTTTGTGTGTGTGAAAGAAAGGCTTTGTTAGAGGCACACATCTAAACTTTTCTTTCTAAAAGAGACAAAGATGCTAAACCATCATGAGGAGGTAACCAAAGCATTCCAACAAATTCTTTCATTTAAAAATAACTACAAAAACAAACAAACAAAAAAAAACTACAGTTATCCACTATCAAGCTAAAACTCCAGGGTTACAAATAACTCAATTCTGTACAGAGTTGCCACAAAGCTTAACAAATAAATTGACATACTGAAGCCCTCTTTAAAGCCACTTTACTCTTGAATGTCCTCAATTTTGTCTTTATTTTCCTGAGCTTGTTTCTGTTAATAAATAGAACAGAGAATCTCATAGACCTCTAGAGGTCTCTCACTCATTGCTCCTATTCCTTTATAATATGCTGAGCTGACTGAAATCAAGTTTCTGTTCAGCCAAGGTGAGACTGCTACTGCTACTGCTAAGTCACTTCAGTCGTGTCCGACTCTGTGCGACCCCATAGACAGCAGCCCACCAGGCTCCCCTGTCCCTGGGATTCTCCAGGCAAGAACACTGGACTGGGTTGCCATTTCCTCCACCAATGCAAGAAAGTGAAAAGTGAAAAAATTGAAGTCGCTCAGTCGTGTCTGACTCTTAGTGACCTTATGGACTGCAGCCTACCAGGCTCCTCCGTCCATAGGATTTTCCAGGCAAGAGTACTGGAGTGGAGTGCCATTGCCTTCTCCAAAGGTGAGACTGGTGGTTGTTAAACCCTGAAGGAGATGGGTTCCCATTGGCATGATCTGGTTGAGAGACACCAAAGCCTCCAGTGTCCCAGAGGAAAGTGGGGGGAGGGGCTGGAGGGGATGCCATGGAGAGATGGGGGGCTGAGACTGGGGGTAGGCCCAGCAACTAATGTGGGCAGGCATTTGTGGGTTCTACTGTACAGCACATGGAACTATATTCAATATCCTTTGACAAACCATAATGGAAAAGAACATGAAAAAAGAATATAACTGAACTGCTTTGCTCTACAGAAGAAACTACACAACATTGTAAATCAACTATACTTCAATAAAATCTAAAAAAAAGAGAGAGAGAGAAGCCTGGGTAGAGCCTTGGAGTTAATGCTGCCTTCAGCTGTCAGTCATAAGCTCTCCACAATGGAAGTCCAGAAAAGAGCGGGAAGCAAAAAGCTTTTGTTGTTTTTCTCTTGTTTACTAGCATTATGAAACAACGAGGAAGGCTGGTCCCTTAGGATTTCGTGAAAGGCTCGCCAAGATTACTTTCTCTCAGGAACTTTTGCCTTGAACCACTTTTAGGCTCTGGACTAGTTCCTTTTTGCTGGAAGAACGTTATTGTCTAAAATAGTACGTGCTTCCTTCTAGAATGCCAGCGGAAAACCCCAATGATGCCTTTTCCCACTAAACTATTAAGATTTCTCCTTCCAGTAAATACAAAAAGAAGAACACACAACTATCACTAACTGGCAGTCTAGGAATGTTTTTTATAAGTGGAAAAGTTATGTATTTTTTTAATCTTAAACTTTTTACTGCTATAAGCTTTATGCGGGCAGAGACCATACCATACAACTTTGCATCCTCACAATATCCAGTATTATTTATGCATGTAATTGGAGATGATAATGATTTTTTTTTAAGTGAAGAAACTTGCCTTCCCCTGGCCATGAAAAGCCTTTTTCTCATAGCACTTTGACTAAGCAAAGGTCCATAATATCAGTAAACATGACGGAAAGCAATGAAGATAGTCCTTTTCCCATAGCCTAGTATGAAAATCTAGATGGAAGATTGGTTTTACTGTTCATTATCTGTTTTAATGACTAGAAAGGAAATGCAATTAATTAAGAAACAACTTAAAATTGAAACAAAACTCATCTGAATTTGGCTTTAGTTTGTGGTGACTTCCACACCTCAATGCTGCTCATGATTCTTTTCCATTCATCCTTAAGTCAGCCTCCGTTCAGTTGCTCAGGGCCCAGGAGAAGGTTCCAGACATCTAGAGGGACTAATCTGGGAAAAGAGCAGGGAGGGAGGAGGTACTAGAATGAGGGCCCAGGATTCATAATCGAGGCTCATCTCTGCTACTCTATCACTTTGTTTCATTGGGAAATGCTTCTTCCCTTTTCATGCCTGAGGTTTCCTCTTGTCAGCTAACTTAAATGGACTATATAATGTAAAATTTCCTGTTGGGACTGTTATTGAAACTCACATATAAATAAAAGTTAATTGAAATTTGCACTTTTGTGGTACTATACTGAATGTGGAAAAAGCTAATGAATATAATATTAATAGCTACAAATGGATAACTAAATCAGAATTATCAAAAAGCTCAGAGAAATTCAGAGGCAAAATTGGCAAAAAGTAAAATAAGCACATATTTTTAATTCTAGAATTTTTAATTCTACTGTTTCCTCATAGCTTATTTCAACAAGCATTTCAAAGTTATAATACTTTTGGCTAAAGACCCTCATTGACTTGAATATATATAAATTTGATCCTCATCATTTGAACTTGACACAATTTTGCAATAATTGAAATTTGTATTCTAGCTATTCAAGTAAATGAACAGTGCCATTTGCTTATTTGATGCTTTTTTTCAAGGGTCCTTTGAGAAACTACTGGGTATCAATACTAAAAAGAAAACACTGGCAAAAATAATAAAAGCAGGAAAATTAATTTCAGGGCATTTTAATCTTCCCCTGCTTCCTAGGCTCACAGGGCTTCAGAAGTTGAGAAAGTCTCTCTGATGTCACTGCTCTCTGAAAGATGATCCATTAGAATCCATATGGTGGACATCTTTGAATTACACACTGCTGACATTTTTCAATGTCTCTGAAAAAAGAATTTCCCCTTTTAATCCTCAAAACCAAACTCAAATGAATTGTTTTATCCACCTGAATCTTCCTCAGAGGAATATAAACTGTTTGATTCAATCAATAATTTCCTTATATTCTATAAACCTCCAAATTATCCTATTTTAGCTTTAAATTCTGGTCATTATTACTGCCACTGTTTCCGAGCTGGGAAAATGGAGGATGACATTTTGTGATGCATCGCACAGATAGTACAAAACACGAGCCTGGAATGTTCCCATTTCCCTGATTTTCTACCACAATCTGCCACTTTGTTAATTCAATGACAATTCAACATGGTTCCACAGACTGTGCATATCCAGAAACTTTTGACTTCTAAATGCCTCTTTAAGGAAAAAATGTCTATTTGCTAAACAATAAAGATCAGACAGAAGAGTGTGGAGTCCATTGGTTTGAGCCTCAGAGAAGGGGTCCCTGGTGGCAGGAACCTAAAAGAAGAGCCTGTAATATAGAATTGCTGCTGGCCCAAGAAGCCCTCACAGAGTGCCCAAGAGTGGGCAGTTGTCAAATGGTTGATGGGTAGGGCCTCTCCTGACCTGTCTCTTCACTGTTCAATGAACAATCTATCCTTGCATTGGCCATGCTTTGCTTCTATCCCATTCCAACATCCTTTAAATGCCTTTAGATATCTTTACCATCTATGCTAAGTCACTTCAGTCGTGTCTGACTCTGTGCAACCCCAGAGATGGCAGCCCACCAGGCTCCCCCATCCCTGGGATTCTCCAGGCAAGAACACTGGAGTGGGTTGCCATTTCCTTCTCCAATGCATGAAAGTGAAAAGTGAAAGTGAAGTTGCTCAGTCATGTCCGACTCCTAGTGACCCCATGGACTACAGCCTACCAGGCTCTTCCGTCCATGGGATTTTCCAGGCAAGAGTACTGGAGTGGGGTGCCATTACTATCTATACACATCCGTATTTTGTGTTTTTGTTTTGTAAGAACATACACCATTGCCAAATTTTTAGACTGAATATAAGATGTGGTTCTCAAAGTATATAACGTCACCATTTATTCATGAGTTCTTAATTCATACTCAGTTTCAAAGAGTCCACTGTTTGCATTCAGGCTATTTGCTCTATATCTTATAAGGCCTGGTTATTTCTCACATGTTCTATGAGGCCTCTTTGACTGTCACCCTCCTTGGGGCTTCCCCAGCATCCTGGGCAGGCTTTACCATAGTTTTTAATAGACTGTTATGGGATAAATTGTGTTACCCTCCAATTTATATGATGAAGTTCCTACCTCCAGTATCTCACAATGTAACCATATTTAAGGATAAAGTCTTTAAAGAGGTGATAAATTTAAAATGAAGCTATTAAGGTGAGGCCCTTCCAGCATCACTGGTGTCCTTATAAGAATAGGAGAGATACCAGGGATGCATGCACACAGAAGGGCCACGTGAAGACACAGCAAGAAGGCACCGACCACAAGCCAAGGAGAGGGGCCTCCAGAAAAACCAAGCCTGCCGACACCTTGATCTTGGGCTCCCAGTCTCCAGAACTGTGAAAAATAAATTTCTGTTGTTTAAGCCATCCAATTTATAGCCCTGGGAAACTAATATATGCTCCAAAAAATTGTTGCTTATCTGCCTCTACTTCTCTACCATGAATACTTTTTTTTTAATATAATTTTTTTTTTTTTTTTGACTGTACTGGGTCTTTGTCGCTGCATGGGCTTTTCTCTAGCTGTGGTGCATGGAAACTACTCTCTAGTTGCAGTGTGCGGTTTCTCATTGACATGGCTTCTCTTGTGGAGCACAGGCTCTAGGGCAGGTGGACTTCAGATGTTGTGGCGTGTGGGCTCAGTAATTGTGGCTCCCAGTCTCTAGGGCACAGGCTTAATAGTTGTGGCGCACGGGCTTAGTTGCTCTGTGGGATGCGATATCTTCCCATATCAGGGATCAAACACATGTTTCCTGAATTGGCAGGCAGATTCTTTACCAGTAAGCCATCAGGGAAGCCTGATGTGAACACTCTTAGAAGGGATTGTTGTTCATCATTCTATGAAACTAGCAAAGTGCCTGGCATATATAAAAAAATGTTTGTTGAATGAATGAGTGAAGGAATTTCCTGACTCTGAAGTTTTATCATGAGCATCCAATCACTGGCTCTCTTATTTTTTTATTTTTATTAATCTTCTTTAATAATTCTACTACATCTGAATTCTACATCTTAATTCTACTAGTTTGAACAAGTGTCTTGGTTTTGCACATAAGTCTTCAACACTGTCAAATTTATTTGGCTTCAGAGATGTCATGCAGACATTAGCCATATCCGGACCACTCCTCCCACACTGTATGTACACAGAGAAGTTTGGTGCTATGGTTTCTCATCATGGCAACATGCCCAGCCCAAAGATGCCAGTTTACATGAGTACAAATAGCAAAAGCATGGTAGACATGGCTCTTTTCTAGAGCCAAGCTACCACCTCAATGTTAAGGAGGTTGAAACTGCTCCTAAGAACAACCTCTTCTAACTGCCTGTTCTCAAGTGATCAAAATAAGAGAGGAGGTCATTGTAAATGACCTTGTAAAATGTCAAAAAGTGTGGGAAGTGAGTTGAGAGCTACCCCACTTCCTGAAGTAATTACTCCAATTAAAATCCTTTATGTCTCTCTGTATAAATTTTATACAATTATACATTCACATTTATCTAACACAATGGAAATACGAGGGAGAAAGTAATAAAGTCTCAATTATGAGATATCTCCATATATAACAATTCAGAAAGATCACATTTATTGAATAAGAAATGTTTGTACTTCGAAAACATTTCCTTTCAGAATCACTCTGCTCAAATATCCTGGGCCCCAGTGAATTTTGAGTAAGGAAGAGCTGGACAGAGTATTTACACATCCATAAAGGCTATCCTTTTTTTTTTTTTAATAGGTATTTACTTGCTGCCTGACTGCATTCTTCCTTAGAAATGTTATGTTGAAGTGGAATGTTATTTTATGTAAGTGAGGCTACAGGGTGAACCCTCCTATAAAAGAGCAGCCTTGACCTGATGCAAATAGACTCAGGATGACCTGCTGCTCCGGATGTTGGTTAGAAAACTTTGCAGTAGACACTGTCTGAATCTAATGTTTGCAAGGGTGTTTCCCCCATAGCAAGATTTTGTCAAGGCAAATCATTCATTCCTATGTCCTGTTTTGTTTTGCATGTTTTATTTTTTAATTCTCAGCTGAACTGAGAATAAATTTAACAATTTTATTCTTTTCCATGAGTGTGGATGTGTAAGGGTCCAGAGTACCTTACCCTTACTTACTGCTGCTGCTGCTGCTGCTGCTAAGTCGCTTCAGTCGTGTCCGACTCTGTGCGACCCCATAGACAGCAGCCCACCAGGCTCCCCCGTCCCTGGAATTCTCCAGGCAAGAACACTGGAGTGGGTTGCCATTTCCTTCTTCAATGCGTGAAAGCGAAAAGTGAAAGTGAAGTTGCTCAGTTGTGTCTGACTCTTAGTGACCCCATGGACTGCAGCCTACCATGCTCCTCCATCCATGAGATTTTCCAGGTAAGAGTACTGGAGTGGGGTGCCATTGCCTTCTCCAGTTACTGTACTAGTTATACTGAATATTTTGGACCAGTTTATTTTGCCTTCCAAAGAGGTATTATAAGACAGACTACACATTTAAAAGAAGAACATTTCTTCTTTTAAACCGAGATGCACTGAGGAATCAAGAACGAGAATCTCCTCTATGAACTGAGATAACAATGCATTAACTTTAGTGAATTCCTAAGACCACGTTTTCTAGAGACTCAATTAAATAAACTCCTTACTAAATGTCCATGAGTATGATGCATTCCCAGGTGGCACTATGGGTAAAGAACCCGCCTGCCAATACAGGAGAGATACGAGACACAGGTTCGATCCCTGGGTTGGAAAGATCCCCTGGAGAAGGGCATGACAAGTCACTCCCGTATTTTTGCCTGGAGAATCCCATGGACAGAGGAGGCTGGTGGGCTACCAGTCTGTAGAGTTGCAAAGAGTCGCACACAGCTGAGATGACTCAGCATGCATGAATTCATGTGTGTGAGGCATGATGTGGTTTTAGAGGGCCATCATTTCAGTTCAGTTCAGTCGCTCAGACGTGTCCGACTCTTTGCAACCCATGAATCACAGCACACCAGGCCTCCCTGTCCATCACCAACCCCCAGAGTTCACTCAAACTTGCGTCCATCGAGTCAGTGATTCCATCCAGCCATCTCATCCTCGGTCGTCCCCTTCTTCTCCTGCCCCCAATCACTCCCAGCATCAAAGTCTTTTCCAATGAGTCAACTCTTCACTGAGGGCCATAAAGAGTAAAAATCATTTAACTGTTTCTGACCCTCAGGGAGTTTGCAGCAAGGTTGAGGACAATTTAACCATGATCAAGCTTTTAATTAAGCTAAAAGCAAATAAAATATTTCAATAACAGATCTAAATGCTGGAGATGGTAGCTCTTATGAGACTGTCCATGGTTAATTGCCAAGAGAATTTTATAAGCAGGAAGTGCTCTGACACCTCAGAGAGGACCAGCTTAGGAAAACTAAGCAGATATAGATAGGCCCAGGAGGAGGCCAAACAAATGTATTCAATTGTCTGCTGATCATGAGACCAGGCAGATTTGGGCTCAGTCCCACCTAGGACTACATGAGACAAGGTCCCTTCTACTCTGAATCTGTCTTCTCAGAATAAAATAGGGACACTAAATCTACCCCATGAGTTGTTGTGAGGAGTGGATGAGCTCTTGGGGTAAGTAAATTCTTGGTACAGAGCCTCGCATATGTTGGCATTTATGATATCAGATATTATATTATGTATCATTTTGTCTTTTAGTCTACTGTTTGCTTCCCTCACTCAGAAGTAGGCATTTGAAGATACGGATTTAACATTATTTCATGCTTGGATCCACAGCCTTACTACAGGCTCAAAATAGTGTCTAGTACACATTTGTTGAATAAATAAATCAACAAATAATTTAACATCAAAAAATAGATTAGAGGCTTCCCTGGCATCTCAGTGGTAAAGAATCCATCTGCCAACGCAGGAGACTGGAGTTCAATCCCTGCTCTGGGAAGATACCACATACCACAGAGCATGTAAGCCCGTGCGCCACAACTATCTAGCCTGTGCTTTAGAACCTGGGAACTACAACTATGGAAGCCCGAATGCTCTAGAACCCATGCTCTGCAACAATAGAAGCCACAACAATGAGAAGCCTACACACCCAGCTAGAGAGTAGCTGCCACTTGCCACAACTAGAGAAAACCCTTGTAGCCCATAAAGACCCAGCACAGTCAAAAAATAAAATAAATAAGAAATTTTTAAAATAGATGAGCTAATATTATTGGGAGCAATAAGAGATATTGCAAGCAGCAGGATAAATTCCAAATAAGTGGGATCACTTGGAATTTTAAAGTTGTCCCTAATAGTTAAGGCTATAAGAATTTGAATTATTTGCCTGGAGAATGATAGATGATACAATGGGGAAAAATACTTGTTTTCCTATTTCTTCTCCCTGCATCAGCTCCTGACCATGTCTGTGCCCTTTGTTTCTCTCTTATCCCTCAATAGTCAAAAATAAAGAACAAGGACTTCCTTGGCAGTCCAGCAGTTAAAACTCTGTGCTTCCAATGCAGGGGACAGAGTTTTGGTCCCTAGTCAGGGAACTAACATCCCACATGCTGTGTGGCTCGCCCAAAAAATAAAACTAAAAAAAAAACAACAACAACAACAAAAAGAAACCAAAAAACAAGACAGCAACATATCATGGGGAGGAAACAAAGCTTTTTTCCATGTAAACCTTCCAATACCCTTGGAGAGAGAGTTGGAACGTAACTTTCCCTTTCTCTAACCTAGCTCAGTGCCCCATTTTTAAGCCCAAGAAGAGTTAGTTAGCCAAATCACACCCAGTGAAGCATGCTGGTTAGAAAATGCTGTGTTTGCCACACCACCAGGTCAGGCAAGAATGGCTTCTACTGTGAGGTCATTTGGTTTTATGCAAAAGTCCCTGTTACTGCCACCAGAGACAGACTTAGTTATTTTGACCTAATTTTCTGTTTCGTTATGATTTTGTAAACTAAAATTAAATTTGGTTTGTTTTCAGCACACTGACCTGGGAGGGAGGGGATCAACAATCAACATTTTATCATCATGCGTTGGTATGTGACCAGCTAGAGAGTCTCATTAAAATCTTATTTGCAGGAAATGCACTCATTTACCGCTCCCCACTTGGTCATATGTTTGTTAATAGCACAGAGGGGAGGTAAAGTGAGTCACAAAAGGTCAACTCTGGATCAAATAAGCATCCTCCAGACTGCAGATTGTGGACACCTCATTGCATTCATTTTTTCTCTGCATGTTGCTCAGAGCATCTATCCATCCACACTCTAACTTCTTAGATAAAATCCTTTCTCCAGACCTGCAAAACCCATTATTGCCTAAGAAAAGCCAGAATTACTGAATGTTTCCCTTCCTTCTGACTTAAAATGCACGTCATCAACCACGTCAAGGAAAAAGACAACGTGCAAAATATTCTCTGGGGTTTCTCACCCCTTCTGAGATAGTCTTGCAATGAATTCTCAGCTTAAAAAATGGTTTCATCAGAAGATTTTAATGTCCCTGTGTGAGTATTTCCAGAGTCAAAGAAATGAAATTCAAACATTTCAGGGACAGCTTGTGGAGAGGTTGATTCCAAAGCTGAGGGATATTTTGCTTTTCATGTGAAAAATATTTTACAGTCTATACCAGGGTCTTTATGGGCTTTATAAAATTTCTTTTGTAGCTGTACACATTAGTCAGGATCCTGGTAAGAAACAGAAATCACCTCAGAAGTTTCTAGTGATGACAGTTTAATAAGTGACTACTTACAGAGGTATGGACAAGCTAAACAAATAAACAAGAGATGTGGAGGCACCCAGAGAAGATCATACCACCTTAGGTCTGAGGAGCAAAAGGGGAAATAGCACTCCTTGAACTCAGTTACCTACTAGAGGCTACAGTCCCTGTCAAAGACCCACCAAGAAGACAGGGAGCCAAGAAGCCAAGAATAAATACCCCAACACAGTCTCTTTCCAAACTCTGATCTACTGGTGCTTCCCATTGATCTAAATCAACCAGAAGGCAATAGCAAGGGAGACTGGGTGAGACACTCCCTAGGGGTGAGCTTCCCAGGACATAACGCAGGGTGAAGGAAGGTAGAGAATTAATCAACTAAGACAGTTGGAGCATAACCAGATGTTCTCCACATGCAATGATTTTGCCCAAATTTTTGGCCAGTTTTTAACGATAAATTCGTGACTATCTATCCAGACTTGCTCGATACAATGACCCCTTTGAGATCCTGTGATCTTTACTAATATTCCAGGTCCGAAACAGAAATTCTTTCTGTGAAATGCTAACTCTTTCCTACTGGGATTAATCCTGATTTCCATGCCAACTAAATACATTAAAAATTTTGAGAACTGTGAAGACCTTTCTTCATGCTATGAATCTTTTAATTCATAATCTCTGACTTGGCACAGATTCATTCCTTCAAAGACCTTAAAACACTTTTACTTTTGTTATCTCATAGATCTTTACCATATGTCTGATTTGGTACCTAGTACAGTGACACACAAAAAGAGATGCTTGATAAATGCTTGTTGACAAGATGATCATGGTCAAATACCTTGTGCAGATAGGAAAGCTGAAAAGTTAGGCAACTTTGTCAATATCTCATGGTGTGCCAATGAGAATAGAAGCAAAGGCAGAGCATCTACCCTGAATATGCTGCCTCCCAGTGAATATCTTGCAAACAGATCAAGAATTTTAACAAGAGTTTATTTTCTTCCTGTACTTTGACCCAATCTTAAGAACAGTTGGGAAATTCAGGGCATGTTTTTTCAACCAATTTGTTTCCTAGATTGCCAGAGAAATGTAAGTCCCATTATTTCTTCTTAATCATTCAGTTCAGTTCAGTCGCGCAGTCGTGTCCGACTCTTTGCGACCCCATTAAACATGAGATATTGTCACCAGAAGGAACAAAATGTGGAATTCTATACTTTAAGGAATTGAACTGAACTATTAGGGTTTCTTGTATTATTTCTGGATTGGGAGAAAGGAAATATAAAGAGGAGATTAAGCCTGGGAATTGCTTATGAAACCAGTGACAGCAACTCCTTCTCATCAATGAAAATAAAGGATAGGAATGACCTGAAAAAATAAACATACTTGGTTTTAAGACCTCCATAGTTACTATCCATCCATCTTCAACCAAGCCTACTGTATTCCAAAGTTCTAAATGTCAGTTTTTCTTGGATTGTCACTGGTTTCCTGAATATCCCATGAAGGACTCTTATAGAGAAGGAGAAATGGAGGGTTGTGATTCACTGAAAGCCTGAAAACTCTTTGTGAATAATATTAAATCAGGTAGATGAAATTTTAACAAAATATGCATTGAAGTTTCCTCCACATCTTTTCATGGTTTGATAATGTCGTCATTCATCAACATAAACACATTTGGGCATAAGGCTGAGCTGTACTCTTGGAGGCCGTGTCATGCCTGTTATTGGAGAGTGTCACCAATCTGCTTCACTGGTGGCTAAGACAATAAATAATCTGCCTGCAATGCAGGAGACCTGGGTTCAATCCCTGAGTTGGGAATATCCCCTGGAGAAGGGAATAGCCACCTACTCCAGTATTCTGACCTGGAGAATTCCATGGACAGAGGAACCTGGCAGGCTACAGTCCATGGGGTTGCAAAGAGTCAGCCACAACTTTCACTTTCACCAGTTTCACTGGTGAAACATTCACTTTCACCAGTCTGCTTGACTTGTAGGTGGCTCCTGTGTGCACAGCCTCATGGTGAGCGTCTAAGACGTCACAAGGGAAACTAACAGCGGGCTTGGTTATTCTCAAAATCACATTTATGTCAATAATAACTAGTTTCTAACTACCTTATTTCTTCATTCAGGCATTACCCTCAGCCCCTTCCATAATCACAATGGCATCCTATCCTGTAGATCTCTTATATGTGTCCTTGGAACTTAGTGCAGGGCTCATAGGAGGCGCTCAGTGCACGACTGAGGATCAGTTCACAACAGAAAGGAGTGGAATAATTTAGACTCAAGGAAAATAACTCTGTAGCATTTGAGTAAAAGAAAATAATAGAAGACACAAATTATGACTGAATTACCAAACTAGCTAATATATTTCCTAAAAATGTTTATATTCAAAGGGCCAAATTAAAACATTCTGTCTAGGAAGATGTTATTTACCAAATTAATGGTCAATTTTTTAAAGCCTACTTGAATTCTTCCAGCATTCTTTGATTTCCAAAACATAATACTAATCTAAAAAATACTCCACAGATGGGTTAAGAATGAAGTCAAATAAGACATGAGTCAATGGCACCCCACTCCAGTACTCTTGCCTGAAAATCCTATGAATGGAGAAGCCTGGTAGGCTGAAGTCCATGGGGTCACTAAAAGTTAGACACGACTGAGAAACTTCACTTACACTTTTCCCTCTGCATTGGAGAGGGAATTGGCAACCCACTCCAGTGTTCTTGCCTGGAGAATCCCAGGGACGGGGGAGCCTGGTGGGCTGCCATCTATGGGGTCACACAGAGTCGGACACGACAGAAGTGACTTAGCAGCAGCAGCAGATAGCAAACTCCATTGTGAGTGTTACCCTCCATTTAGACAGGAACAATTAATACAAACTAGCAACAAAATTTCTTGTAACCAGCATTTTAGGTCTCTGTCACTTCAAATGACTCCTTTATCTATCACAGGCAAATAAAATCATTAATGTGAGGAGGAGGAACATTTGACTTTCAGGTGGAACCTTGAAAACAAAGGTCCTGCTTGCCATAGAGATGATTATTTCAAGGAATGTAGGTGTTTTAACTTTTTCTCAGGTGTAAGAATCAATAGCTCATCATATTGAGTAACCAAAACTTCTTATCTCTTTTCTAAAGATAATACTTTCATTGTCACATAAATGAGTGTTGCTAGCAAGAGAAGAAAAATATTCAGGCTAAAATATGTTTACACATATGCTTATATGTGTGTACATGTATATACATATGGGAGGAGAGAGAGAATTTATTTTATCTGGAAAATCAACTAAGAAATATCCTCTGAGTGAATTCTCTATACCCAGCATTTGCCATATTATGCTAAGGATAAAGGATAAAAAGACAAGGTCTTAAAAGAACAATAAGAACTACACACCTACCAGAATGGATAAAATCTGGAACACTCACAACATCAAATGTTGGAGAGCATGTGGAACAAGAGAAACTTTCAGTCACTGCTGGTAGGAATGCAAAACCACTTTGGAAGACACTTGGGCAGTTTATTACAAAGCTAAACGTATCCTTACCATATGATCCAGCAATTGTGCTTCTTGGTATTTACCTAAATAATCTGAAATTTTATGTCCATACAAAACTTGCATATGGTTATTTAAAGCAGCTTTATTCATAACTGTGAAAACTTGGAAACAACCAAGATAATGTTCAGCAGGTGAATGGATAAATAAACTGTGGGGCATCCATAGAGTGGAACATTATTCAGTCCTAAAAAGAAATGAAAATGAGCTACCAAGCCATGAAAAAATATGAAGGAAACTTCAATGCGTATTACTAGATGGAAGAAGCCATCTCAAAAGGCTGCACACTATGATTCCAACTATATGACATTCTGAAAAAGGCAAAACTATGGAAACAGTAAAAGGATCAGTCAGTTATCATGGATTGAAGGAAGGGGAGGAGAGATGAATAGGCAGAGCACAGAGAATTTTTGGGGCAGTGAAATTATCAATATATGATACCATAATGATGGATAGCATTGTACATTTCATTACACATGTCACTAATACCTGTACAGATTCATAGGATATACAACACCAAGAATGAACTGCAGTGTAAACTACAGCCTTTGGGTGAGTGATTGTGCTGTGTAGGTTCATCAGCTGTACCACTCTGGTGGGGATTTTTATCATAGAAGAGGCTATGCATGTGTGAGGGTAGGGATACACGGGAAATCTCTGTAACTTCTATTCAATTTTCCTGTGAACCTGAAGCTATTCTTAAAAAATAAAGGCCTATAATAAGAAAATAAGGAAGAAAGACAATGTCATATCCCCTGGAAAGTTTACAGTATTTGATGAGAGTTGGGTCTTGAGTGACAGCAGAAGTTTTATATGCATAAGTTGGTGGGGGTAAGGTGGAGGGTGTGACTCAGATTTGCCAATTCCATCCTATGAATAGACATTGGGATTAGATGTGTCCTATTAAACTCCAGTACTTTGGCCACCTCACGCGAAGAGTTGACTCATTGGAAAAGATTCTGATGTTGGGAGGGATTGGGGGCAGGAGGAGAAGGGGACGACAGAGGATGAGATGGCTAGATGGCATCACCGACTCGATGGACGTGAGTTTGAGTGAACTCCAGGAGATGGTGATGGATAGGAGGCCTGGCGTGCTGCGATTCATGGGGTCACAAAGAGTCAGACAAGACTAAGTGACTGAACTGAACTGAATTAAGCTATCTAATTTAACTCTTACCAAACCAGTGTGAATGTAAATACTATCTCCATTTTCCAGATGAGGAAACTAATGTTTAGAAGAACTCAATGAAAGGGGCAATTAAGCAGCTGCCAAAATAACCACTTAAAAGGAACTTACAGAACTGTAAATTAGTATAGCAACTATGGAAAACAGTAAAAATAAAGTGACCATATGATTCAGCAATTCCACTTCTGGGTATATATTTGAGGAAAATGAAAACAGGATATCAAAGAGATATCTGCCCCCTCCAATGTTAACTGCAGCATTATTTGCAATAACTAAGGTACAGAAATGGAACTTTCCCGGTGGCTCAGTGGTAAAGAATCTGCCTGCTGTGCAGGAGATGTGAGTTTGATCCCTGGTAAGGAAGATCAACTGGAGAAGAAAATGGCAACCAACTCCAGTATTCTTGCCTGGGAAATCCTATGGACAGAGGAACCGGGTGTACTACAATCCATGAAGTCATAATGAGTTGGACATGCCTTAGCAGTTAGAGAACAGTAAGAACAAAAGTATGGAAACAGCCTAACTGCCCATCAAGGGATGAATGGATAAAGAAGATGGAATATACACACACACACAGGAATATTATTCAGTTATGAGAAAGAAGAAAATCCTGCCATTTTCAACAACATGGCTGGACCTTGATGTTAAGTGAAATAAATCAGATAAAGATCAATATTGCATGCTATTATTACATGTGGAATCTTAAAAAAACCAAACTCATAGAAATAGTAGACAAGTGGGTGCCAGGGGCTGGGGACTGGGGGAAATAGGTAAAGTTAGGCAAAAGTACACAAACTTTCAGCTATAAACACATTGGCTATGTAGATAAGACAGTATTATATAATCAAAATTTGTTAAGAGAGTAGAATTTAAGTGTTGTCACTAAAAAAAAATAGATAATAGGTGATGGAAGTGTTATTAACTAGATGAGAGGAATCCTCACAATATAAATATTATATCAAATTACTATGAGGTGCACTTTGTCAACTATACCTCAACAAAACTGAAAAAAATAAACTTGATGAACAGCTGAATTAGATTGCTCACATAATTCAATCATGTTGTCAAAGACAAAGACACAGCAGTTCCCTCTCAATTCATTGCAAGATTTGCAAATGGGAAAAATGAATGAGTTTCACAGAAATGATCAAGGCTTTAGATACAGAGAATACATGTACTATGCTTACTTTATTTTTCTGGGCTCCAAAATCACTGCAGATGGTGATTGCAGCCATGAAATTAAAAGACGCTTACTCCTTGGAAGGAAAGTTATGACCAATCTAGACAGCATATCGAAAAGCAGAGACTTTACTTTGTCAACAAAGGTTTGTCTAGTAAAGGCTATGGTTTTTCCAGTGGTCATGTATGGATGTGAGAGTTGGACTATAAAGAAAGCTGAGTGCCGAAAAATTGATGCTTTTTAACTGTGGTGTTGGAGAAGACTGTTGAAAGTCCCTTGGACAGCAAGGAAATCCAACCAGTCTATCCTAAAGGAGATCAGTCCTGGGGTTCATTGGAAGGACTGATGCTGAAGCTGAAACTCCAATACTTTGGCCACCTGATGCGAACAGCTGACTCATTGGAAAAGACCCTGATGCTGGGAGGGATTGCGGGCAGGAGGAGAAGGGGACGACAGAGCATGAGATGGTTGGATGGCATCATCTATCAATGAATATGGGTTTGGGTGAACTCCGGGAGTTGGTGATGGAGAGGGAGGCCTGGTGTGCTGTGGTTCATGGGGTTGCAAAGAGTCAGACACAACTGAGCAACTGAACTAACAGAACTGATGCTTATTTAGTGCTAGTAATGCCCCAAATCAAGAAAAGATTTAAAAGAATTAAGCTAATGCTTATCTATGACATCATCAACTCTTCCTGTTTAACCATTTTATTTTAGGTCTTGTTTTGTTTTGAAAAACGTTTCACATGTACTTAGGGATTATATTCTTTAATTGTTTGGTAGAGGATCTGTTTACATGCCTGTTAGATCATGCATATGAATTATGTTGTTTAAATGTTCTCTATCTTTACTGAGTTTAATGATGCTTGACCACCAAGTAACTAAGAAAAATGTACTTAAATCTCCTAGTGAACATATTACACTTGTAAATTTCTCCCTATAGTCTTATCAATTTTTCTTTACATATTTTGAGGCTATTTTAGATAGTTAAGTAATTTTAGATAGTTAACTATTTAACTATTTTAGATAGTTAAGTAATCTTAACTTTAGATAGTTAACTATTTAACTATTTTAACTATTTAACTTTAGATAGTTAACTATTTAACTATTTAACTTTAGATAGTTAACTATTTAACTATTTTAGATAGTTAAGTAATCTTAACTTCCCTGGTGGCTCAGATGGTAAAGCACCTGCCTACAATGCAGGAGACCTGGGTTCGATCCCTGGGTTGGGAACATCCCCTGGAGAAGGAAATGGCAACCCATTCTAGTACTCTTGCCTGGAAAATCCCATGGATAGAGGAGCCTGGTAGGCTACAGTCCATGGGGTTGCAAAGAGTCAGATACGACTGAGCGACTTCACTTCAAGTGTGAGTTGAAAAAAGAAATGATAAAATGAATATAACAGAATAGGAGAAAATATTTGCAAATGATGTAACTGATGAGAAATTAATCTCCAAAATATACAAACAGGTCATGCAGCTCAATATCAAGAAAAAACAACCCGGTAAAAACAATAGGCAGAAGATTTAAATAAATAATGCTCCAAAGAAGACATACAGATGGCCAAAACACACAGTAGGCTACAGTCCATGGGGTTGCAAAGAGTCAGATACGACTGAGCGACTTCACTTCAAGTGTGAGTTGAAAAAAGAAATGATAAAATGAATATAACAGAATAGGAGAAAATATTTGCAAATGATGTAACTGATGAGAAATTAATCTCCAAAATATACAAACAGGTCATGCAGCTCAATATCAAGAAAAAACAACCCGGTAAAAACAATAGGCAGAAGATTTAAATAAATAATGCTCCAAAGAAGACATACAGATGGCCAAAACACACATGAGAAGATGCTCAACGTTGCTAATTATTATAGAAATGCAAGCCAAAACTACAGTGAGGTATCACCTCGCACCAGTCAGAATGGCCATCATCAAAAAGTTTACACGCAATAAATACTGGAGATGGTGTAGAGAAAAGGGAAACCTCCCACACTATTGGTGAGAATGTAATTGGTACAGCCACTATGGAGAATAGTACAAAGTTTCCTTAAAAAACTAAAAATATGCTACCATATTTTTATGATCTAGCAATTCCCCTCCAGGGCATATATTCAGAGAAAATCATAATTTGAAAAGATACATGCATCCCATTGTTCATCACAGCACAATTTACAATAGCTAGGCCATGGAAGCAACCTAAATGTCCAGTGACAGACAAACGGATAGGAAGATGTGGTGTACATTAATATTACTCAGCCATAAAAAAGAATTAAATAATGCCATTTGCAGTTTCGTGGGTGGACCTAACGATTATCATACTAAGCGAAGTAAGTCAGAGAAAGACAAAATATCATATGAAATCACTTATGTGCTGTGCTTAGTCACTCAGTTGTGTCAGACTCTTTGTGTCCCCATGGACTGTAGCCTGCCAGGCTCCCCTGTCCTTGGGGATTCTCCAGGCAAGAATATTGCAGTGAATTGCCATGCCCTCCTCCAGGGGATCTTCTCAACTCAGGGATCAAACCCAACTCTCTCCATTGTAGTTGGATTCTTTACTGTCTGAGCCACCAGAGAAGCCCAAGAAAACTAGAGTGGGTAGCATATCCCTTTCTCCAGGGAATCTTCTCGATCCAGGAACTGAACTGTAGTCTCCCACATTGCAGGTAGATTCTTTACCAGCTGAGCTACCAGGGAAGCCTGATATCACTTATATGTGGAATCTAAAAAGATGATGCAAATGAAATTATTTATAAAACAGAAAAAAACTCACAGACTTTAAAAACAAACTTAATGGTCACTAAAGGGGAAAGGGGAGGTGGTGTAAATTAGGAGTTTGGGATTAACATATGCATACTACTATGAAGAACCTAAGCCACCCTATTTTGTTAGAAAAGACTCCATTTTAGAGTTCTAAGGAAAAAGTCTTTGGAAATCCCCTGACCTCCCCCCACCACCTTCGAGCCAATCAGATCCCAGATCAGGATCTCCTGACTTCACCTTCAGGACTTATGATCTGCCCGGGAAATCTGAATTAAGCCCGGAAATGGGAACCAATCAGAACCTGTGGCCAGCCCGGGAAATGAAAACCAGTCAGAACCCAACACCTAACCCTTCCACAGAAGGTAACCAATTAAAAGTCTCTCAACCCGGAAACTCCCGTTTTTCGAATTTTTCCCGCAAGAATACCCTATATAAGCAATGAAACCCAGAATTCAAGGCTCCTCTCCTAAGCCGCTGCGACGGTACCGGTGGGAGCCCCAGCTCGAGCTTGGTAATAAAAACTCTCTTGCTTTTGCATCAGATATCAGCTCCCTGGTGGTCATTGGGAGATTTCGCGACTTGGGCATAACAACTATGTATAAAATATAGAAGCAACAAAGACCTGCTGTATAGCACAGGGAATTCTACTCAATATTCTCTAATAACCTAAATGGAATAAAGAATCTGAAAAAGAATAGATGTATGTATATGTATAACTGAATCACTTTGCTGTACTCCTGAAACTAACACAACATTGTAAATCAATTATACTCCAATATAAAATAAAAATTAAAACACAAAAAGGAATGTAAACATTTTGAAATTAATCAGGATTATGGTGTCAGTTCAGAATAATTTTAGTTTAGAAATAATTTTATTCCATGTTATCTCACATAACTTGACATGTAAATTGCTCCAAATTCTGCCTTAGCACATGTATCAATCCCTCATTTGAATTTAGTTAAATAACAGGAAAATTTTACATTTATATTTTAACAATTTCTTTACTACCTCACTCCTAACCTGTTACTGATCCCTGGTTCTTCAGTTAGTTGAGTGTAATGAAATGTTTATTTGCAACAAAACAGTGTTTGACATATTGAAGATTTATATTATCCTGTGGAAGAAAGTTGCAAGTTCAGTAGAAGCTGAGACAAAAGTTACTCTGCTAAGTGGAATGAGATCTCAGAAAGTATAAGACCTGAGAATAAGGTGTCAAAGCTAGGAAGTTTGAGTCCAGAAAGAGAAAGGGAGAGATAAAAGAGATCTAGGATAGGAAGTTCCAAATAGGAAAAGGAGTACGTCAAGGCTGTATATTGTCACCCTGCTTATTTAACTTATNCTTTGGAAGGAATGATGCTAAAGCTGAAACTCCAGTACTTTGGCCACCTCATGCGAAGAGTTGACTCATTGGAAAAGACTCTGATGCTGGGAGGGATTGGGGGCAAGAGGAGAAGGGGACGACTGAGGATGAGATGGCTAGATGGCATCACTGACTCCATGGGCATGGGTCTGGGTGAACTCCAGGAGTTGGTGATGGACAGGGAGGCCTGGCGTGCTGCGATTCATGGGGTCGCAAAGAGTCAGACATGACTGAGAGACTGAACTGAACTGAACTGAACTGAGAATAGGAACAGATCCAAAAGGACTTTCTCAGGGAATGTGCTGTGAACCCAGTGTGGCACTTCTCATGTTCCTCCAGTGTCTTTGGTGAAATCTCTCTGTCGTTGGGCTTCCCAGGTGGCTCAATGGTAAAGAATCTGCCTGACAATGGAAGAGATACAACTTGAGTTTGATCGCTGCGTCAGGAAGATCCCCTGGAGTAGGAAATGGCTACCCACTCCAGTATTCTTGCCTGAAGAATTCCAGGGACATAGGAGCCTGGTGGGCTACAGTTCATGGGGCCACAAAGAGTCAGACACCATTGTGAGTACACACATTTGGACGCACACACAGGTCATTGATGATTTGGCTTGGAGGAGCTGGAGCCATATGACAGGGAACAAATATAATATTTTGTAAAAAAAAAAAAATTGAAGCTTGTTATTAGAAAATCAATGTCTCTATGCTTGCACTCCAGAGAAGGCAACGGCAACCCACTCCAGTACTCTTGCCTGGAAAAATCCCATGGATGGAGGGGCCTAGTAGGCTGAGGTCCATAGGGTCGCTAAGAATCAGACACGACTGAGCGACTTCACTTTCACTTTTCACTTTCATGCATTGGAGAAGGAAATGGCAACCCACTCCAGTGTTCTTGCCTGGAGAGTCCCAGGAACGGGGAAGCCTGGTGGGAGGCTGTCTATGGGGTCGCACAGAGTCGGACACGACTGAAGCAACTTAGCAGCAGCAGCAACAGCATGCTCTCACTCTGTCTATCGTATCTAATCCCTTGAATCTATTTGTCACTTCCACTGTATAGTATAAGGGATTTGATTTAGGTCATACCTGAATGGTCTAGTGGTTTTCCCTACTTTATTCGATTTAAGTCTGAATTTGGCAATAAGGAGCAAAAGGGAAAAATGGTTGTGTGAGGACACCTTACAAACAGCTATGAAAAGAAGAAAAGCGAAAGGCAAAGGAGAAAAGGAAGGATATACCCATTTGAATTCAGAATTCCCAAGAATAGCCAGGAGAGATAAGAAAGCCTTCCTTAGTGATCAAGGCAAAGAAATAGAGGAAAACAATAGAATGGGAAAGACTAGAGATCTCTTCAGAGAAGGCAATGGCACCCTACTCTAGTACTCTTGCCTGGAAAATCCCATGGACAGAGGAGCCTGGTAGGTTGCAGTCCATGAGGTAGCTAAGAGTCAGACATGACTGAGCGACTTCACTTTCACTTTTCACTTTTATGCATTGGAGAAGAAAATGGCAACCCACTCCAGTGTTCTTGCCTGGAGAATCCCAGGAACAGGGAAACCTGGTGGGAGGCCGTCTATGGGGTCACACAGAGTCAGACACGACTGAAGCAACTTAGCAGCAGCAGCAGAGATCTCTTCAAGGAAATTAGAGATACCAAGGGAATTTTTCATACGAAGATGGGTACTATAAAGGACAGAAATGGCATGGACCTAACAGAAGCAGAAGATATTAAGAAGAGGTGGCAAGAATACACAGAAGAACTATCCAAAAAAGATCTTCACAACCCAGATAATCATGATGGTGTGATCACTCACCTAGAGCCAGACATCCTGGAATTCAAAGTCAAGTGGGCCTTAGCAAGCATCACTATGAAAAAAGCTAGTGGAGGTGATGGAATTCCAGTTGAGCTATTTCAAATTGTAAAAGATGATGCTGTGAAAGTGTTGCACTCAATATGCCAGCAAATTTGGAAAATGTAGCAGTTGCTATAGGACTGGAAAAAGTCAGTTTTCATTCCAAGCCCAAAGAAAGGCAATGCCAAAAAATGCCTCTTGGAAGAAAAGCTATGACCAACCTAGACAGCTTATTAAAAAGCAGAGATGTTACCTTGCTGACAAAGGTCCATCTAGTGAAAGCTATGATTTTTCTGGGAGTCATGTATGGATGTGAGAGTTGGACTATAAAGAAAGCTGAGTGCTTTTGAACTTGGTGTGGAGAAGACTCTTGAGAGTCCCCTGAAGTGCAAGGAGATCCAACCAGTCCATCCTAAAGGAAATCAGTCCTGAATATCCACTGGAAGGCCTGATGCTGAAGCTGAAACTCCAATACTTTGGCCACCGGATGCAAAGAACTGACTTATTTGAAAAGACCCTGATGCTGGGAAAGATTGATGGTGGGAGGAGAAGGGGATGATAGAGGATAGATGGTTGGATGGCATCACCGACTCAATGGACATGAGTTTGAGTAAACTCCGGTGATGGACAGGGAGGCCTGGCATGCTGCAGTCCACGGGGTTGCAAAGAGTCGGACACGATTGAGTGACTGAACTGAACTGACCTGATGCTCTCACTACATAAAAGTAAATATTTAAATACTATTAATTTGAGGGGGCACCTGGTCACCGCCCCCGCCCCCACTCCCACCTGGAGCACTAATAACTTGGCAAAGTAACCTTGTCATGCAGTGGCTGTCAGCAGAGTGGGGATTCACCCAGCCGTTGATTTCTTTGACTGACACCACCTCCTGTGTGGTGGGAATAATTCTGAATCTGAAGAGTTGAAACAGCTATAAGCCTTAGTTCTGCTACTTATTAAGGTTTAAATTAATATAATGGGTCTAAATTAGACTCATTGGTCCCCATCTGTGAAATGTAAATAATCAAACTTTTCCAGTCTCTTCATAGGTCAATTTCAAAGATCAAATAAGAAAACAAAGGAGAAATATTTTGTAGACTACACAGATGTTTGGGTTATTGAACCCCACAGAAAGCCCTGAATAATCACAAGCATGTTTGGCCTGAATTGAAGCTCCTGGGTTCAGCATAAACTGATGATACAGAAGAGTTTTAATCACTTGTTAAATGCCCAAATGACCAGAATACAATAAACACCACCACCACCACCACCACCACACACACACACACACACACTCCAAATGAATGAAGTCAAGAGATTAGGCATATTGTTTCACAGTCAGTATCAAAGTTTACTCACCTGCAGTGCTGCTGTGTTAGTCGCTCTGTTGTTTTTGACTCTTTGTGACCCTTTGGACTGTAGGTCACCAGACTCCTCCCTCCATGGGATTTTTGAGGCAAGAATGCTGGAGTGGGTTGCCAATTCCTTTTCCAGGGGATTTTCCTGACCCAGGGATCGAATCCACATATCCTGTGTCTCCTGCATTGCAGGCGGATTTTTTACCCACTGAGCCCCTGAGGAAGTACAGTTTAGTCATGAGACTTTATAATCAGTTTGCTGCTGCTGCTGCTAAGTCGCTTCAGTCGTGTCCGACTCTGTGCGACCCCATAGACGGCAGCCCACCAGACTCGCCCATTCCTGGGATTCTCCAGGCAAGAACACTGGAGTGGGTTGCCATTTCCTTCTCCAATGCGTGAAAGTGAAAACAGTTTAGTATTTTCTTATTGGCTCAATTTGGTTCCTGAGAACAGAATGGGGGAAAAAGTTAGGATTCAATAAAGTGTTTAGCTGGAAGTTCATTGGGTAATAGTCTCTTTCCCTTAATTCTGAGAATTCTGGAAGTTAATTTGAACATTTTGAATGGTAAGTGCTACAGTGAATACATTCTGGGTTTATTGCATGTTTAAGGTGGAAAGGCTTTGAATTTGGTATCCCTAGTGGTGACAAGAGGTCCTTAGTTTCACTTCCATCCCAGTACTTACAGACCCAATGTAATTTCCTTTGATATTAATTGCCATGGACTAAACTTTTCTTTTCTATAAGTTTTTCCAGGTATACTAAATTTAAGTACCTTCCTAAATCTGGTTTTTATTTTTCAAGATTAAGGAAAAGAGTGAGCATCAGCACAAGTCTATTTTGGGGTTGGTCCCATTCAATGTCACTTTCTTTTTCTCATACATGTGAATCTATTGAGCCAAGCTAATAATTAGGTTAACATTTCTCTCCCTTGATCAACCAATAAAATAAAAGTAATTAATCAGGTTTTTTTTTTTTTTTTAATGTATGGAGAAACTTCATGCAACACTGCAGGTTTTTAAAGTTCTGTCTTAGGAATCCTACCCGTACAATTCAGGAAATGTTAGTGCCAGGAAAATCTACATTTATAACTCCCTGAGGCATATAGTCCTATAACAGACCATTTTATATTATGGAAAAATTGTGCTTGTCCTAAAACATAGAAGAGATAAATGAATCAGCTTGTGGTCCCACTCCTGGAGACCGTGTATGTCATAAGGAAGGATTTATATTTCACCATCTTCAGCTTCAGTTACCCAGTTTACATTGGAAACTTCAACTTCCATGCCTAGCATATTTTGTGACATTTTTGCTAAACTCTCAGTTGAGCAAGGCTGATCTATTGACTGTCAATTTGGATATCTTTTAAGGACTAGAAGATCATCAACAACCTGTCTCTGAAGCAGTGCAATGAGGATGTGGACACATGCTTTGGAGAACATGCTTTGGGAGGGCTGGGACAAGGTTTCCTCCTCTTCTATCTCCTACAGAGCTAAAAAATGTATGATAGCAATAAATGCTGAATTAAATTGAATAAAAATTGCCAGGCTATTAGATCCAAGAGAAAAGTCAAAGCAACCAATGAGAAGAAGGGTTATTAGAGAAACCAAAATCACTCTCTCTATAGGAGGCACAAAGGGTTCTCACCAAATTCAATCCTATTAAACCCATGTAAACAAGTTCTTTTTCTCATTCATCTCCCTACCTGTCTATTTTTCCACTGCTACATTGACCTTGACGACTATCGTGCTGTGTGTGTTATGTCACTTCAGCCATGTCTGACTCTTTGCAACCCTGTGGACTGTAGCCCACCAGGCTTCTCTGTCCATGGGATTCTCCAGGCAAGAATACTGGAGTGGGTTGCCATGCCCTTCTCCATGGGATCTTCCTAACCCAGGGATAGAACCCATGTCTCCCACATCTCCTGTATTGGCAGGTGGGTCTTTACCATTAGTACCACTATTAGGTTGGTGCAAACATAATTTTGGTTTTGAACTGTGAATTTTAAATTATGTGCTCAGTTGCCCAGTTGTGTCCAGTTCTTTGCAACACCATGGACTGTGCACAGGAGGCTCCTCTGTTCATGGGATTTTCCAGGCAAGAANCCATTAGTACCACTATTAAGTTGGTGCAAACATAATTTTGGTTTTGAACTGTGAATTTTAAATTATGTGCTCAGTTGCCCAGTTGTGTCCAGTTCTTTGCAACACCATGGACTGTGCACAGGAGGCTCCTCTGTTCATGGGATTTTCCAGGCAAGAATACTGGAGTGGGTTGCCATTTCCTCTTCCAGGGATCTTCCTGGCCCAGGGATCAAACCTGCGTCTCCTGCATTGGCAGGTGGACTCTACCACTACGCCACATGGGAAGCCCTTAAATCATTATAACTAGGCTCAAACACATCTTTATTAATCAAAATAGGAACCATTATAATCAACAGATTTTTGCAATTAAGAAATGTTTATTCCTATAACATAAAAATCCATGCTTTGAAATTCAACAAACTCTTAGAAAGAATTTTCTGCCTCCTGCTAGTTGTGGAAAGCATTTCCCTGGCAAAAAGTTGTCGAGATGCTTGAAGAGAGAGATCAGGTAATACGGCAGATGAGGCAAAATGTCATAGCCTGATTCATTCAACTTTTGAAGCGTTGGTTGTGTGACGTGCAATCAGGCACTATCGTGGAGAAGAATTGGGCCCTTTCTGTTGACCAATGCCAGCTGCAGAATTGCAGTTTTTGGTGCATCTCATCAATTTGCTGAGCATATTTCTCAGATGTAATGGTTTCACCAGGATTCAGAAGCTACAGTGGATCAGACTGGCAGCAGACCACCAAACAGTGACCATGACCTTTTATGTGATGCAAGCTTGGCTAAGTGCTTTGGAGCTTCTTCTCGGTCCAACCACTGAGCTGGTCATTGCTGCTTGTCGTATAAAATCCACTTTTCTTCACACATCACAATCCAATCTAGAAATGGTTCATTGTTGTTGTGTAGAATAAGAGAGGATGACACTTCAAAATAATGATATTTTTGATTTGCGGTCAGCTCATGTGGCATCCAGAAAAGGAAATGGCACTCTACTCCAGTGTTCTTGCCTGGAGAATCCCAGGGACGGGGGAGCCTGGTGGCTGCCATCTCTGGGGTCGCAGAGAGTTGGACACGACTGAAGCGACTTAGCAGCAGCATGTGGCATCCACTTATCGAGCTTTCTCACCTTTCCAATTTGCTTCAAATGCCGAATGACAATAGAATGGTGGATGTTGAGTTCTTTGGTGCTTCTTGTATAGTTGTAAGAGGATCAACAAGGATCAGCTTTGATGATCCTCTCAAATGGCTGGCAACTGTACTCCTCACCTTCAAGACTCATTTCCTTTGCAAAACTTCTTGAACCACCACTACACTATACATTTGTTAACAGTTCCTGGGCCAACTGCATTGCTGATATTGTGAGTTGTCTCTGCTGCTTTACAACTCATTTTGAACTTGAATAAGAAAATCACTTGAATTTACTTTTTGTGTAACATCAATTCTATAGTCTAAAATAAATATAAAATAAACAGCAAGTAATGTTATTTTTTTTTAAAAAGTGAGAAACGCACATTAAAATGATGTAAAACATAACCACATTTATTTAAGAATGTATTCCAATATCAAGCGGCAAAGCTCAACAATGTAAAACCACAATTACTTTCTGCACCAAATATTGTGAGTTGTCTCTGCTGCTTTACAACTCATTTTGAACTTGAATAAGAAAATCACTTGAATTTACTTTTTGTGTAACATCAATTCTATAGTCTAAAATAAATATAAAATAAACAGCAAGTAATGTTATTTTTTTTTAAAAAGTGAGAAACGCACATTAAAATGATGTAAAACATAACCACATTTATTTAAGAATGTATTCCAATATCAAGCGGCAAAGCTCAACAATGTAAAACCACAATTACTTTCTGCACCAACTTGAATACTAAAATCCAACCCACCCTTTAAGACCTCCCTCCACATCATCTCCCCTGGCAGACTTTTTTGACCTCCCTAGTGTTGGATCCTTCCCTGTGGAGCTTAGACTCACCTAACAAGTTGTTCCTGACTTTGTTTCAGCACTTATCTTATTATACATTTATGGTATGTTCACATATCATTCTCTTCCCTCCTCCAGACCCAGACTGTAAACTTGAAGACACTATCATTTTTCCTGTTATGATGATTATCATCTCTGTATCTAGTCCCTAACTCAGTCCCTAGCCCACAGGAAATACTCAGTAAGTGTTAAATAACAATGCCTAGTGTACCTTTCATTTGTGGTTTCCATTGAAGACCTAAAGAAAAAAAAAAAAAGACAAAGGGAAAAAAAGCTTCTTGAATGCCTACTTGAACTACAGAAAAGTTACAGCAATGGCCATTTCTCAACAGGTAAGAGGAGAAGGCTCATTAACTACAGAAGGAGCACCATTTGTAAACATTATTCATACCTAAATATGTAAGCCATAGCCCTCTATACCAGTTCACATTACTCTAGAATGAAGGAGATCAGTAGACCTCTGTGATAGGAAAGTTCTTTCAAAAGATCCACTTCTCTGCTTCACAACGGGACTCCATGTGGGATTACTTTCTATGCTGCTTTCTCAAGGGCCTGGTTTAATCTGGTTTTAAAATAACCACTACAGAGAGGGCTCCATTAATGCCCCAAGATGGCTGTCTCCCCGATTAGTAGACTTCTAGGGATCTCTTGTACAAATAAACAGTTTGTGACACTGAACCAGGGCTGGCTTGCTTTGCTAGTGCTCCGTGTGCAGCTTAACTGAAACATAGCTGGACTTGGAACATGTTTATATAAACTAACTAATCCTACTAGATCATCATGACCTGCAATTACCCTGCTCTTCCCAGCCTGCACTCAACTTGTGCCAAATGAGGCAGCGGTTTCACAATGAAAGAGCTTCCATTAAAGAGACAGGTGGACCCCTGCATGACTTTCCTTTCACTCCAGTGTCCAAGTCTCCTTGTGTCTAGCACTACTCCGTCCAATAAAATGCAAACTCTTTGAAAGATATGATTTTGTGTGTCTCATTTCTACTGTATACCCTGGGTTTCAGACAGTATCTGGCATGTTGTAGCTACTGAACAAATAATTGTGACTAAATTTATGAATGAGTAAATGAATGATGTTTTGGTATTTTGAATTATTTCCAATTTTTATCATTGTGCTACCATTAACATTTTATATATAAACATTTCCTGTTTTTAAATGGTATACAAGATACGTGTCAAAGGGTATATGAATCTGAGAGCTAAAAACTGATTTCCAGAAATGTTGTAATAATTTTTACTTTTATAAGCAGTATATGAGAGTGTTCATTTCCACTAATATTATTACCAATTATTAATCCATTATCATTTCAGAAGCATAATGTTGTACAATTGGTGATTTACTTTGCAATTATTTGATAACTGAAAAGATTGAACAAGCACATTTATACTTTATAAACTTTTAATATAATTCAGTAAATTAGTTGGTTATATCCTCTGCTCATTTAATTTTACTTAGGTATACAAACAATTATAGGGCTTCCCTGGTGGTTCACAGGTTAAAGCGTCTGCCTCTAATATGGGGGACCTGGGTTCGATCCCTGGGTTGGGAAGATCCCCTGGAGAAGGCAATGGCAACCACTCCAGTATTCTTGCCTGGAGAATCCTGTGGATGGAGAAGCTGGGTGGGCTACAGTCCATGAGGTCGCAAAGAGTCGGACACAACTGAGCGGCTTAACTTAACTTATACAAACAATTGGTTCAAGATAAAGAAAGGAGTATGACAGGGCTGCCTACTGTCACCTTGTTTATTTAACCTGTACACCGAGCACATCATGAGAAATGCTGGGCTGGATGAGTTAGAAGCTAGAATCAAGATAGGCAGGAAAACATCAACAACCTCAGATACATGGATGATATCACTCTAATGGCAGAAAATGAAGAGGAACTAAAGAGCCTCTTGATGAGGGTGAAAGAGGCGAGTGAACAAGCCAGTTTCAGTTCAGTTCAGTGAGTCACTCAGTTGTGTCTGACTCTTTGCACCCCCTTGAATCGCAGCACACCAGACCTCCCTGTCCATCACCTTCTCCCGGAGTTCACTCAGACTCACGTCCATCGAGTCCGTGACACCATCCAGCCATCTCATCCTCTGTTATCCCCTTCTCCTCTTGCCCCTAATCCCTCCCAGCATCAGAGTCTTTTCCAATGAGTCAACTCTTCGCATGAGGTGGCCAAAGTACTGGAGTTTCAGCTTTAGCATCATTCCTTCCAAAGAAATCCCAGGGCTGATCTCCTTCAGAATGGACTGGTTGGATCTCCTTGCAGTCCAAGGGACTCTCAAGAGTCTTCTCCAACACCACACTTCAAAAGCATCAATTCTTCAGCGCTCTGCCTTCTTCACAGTCCAACTCTCACATCCATATATGACCACATATCCACAAAGCCAGCTTAAGACTAAATATTAAAAAAAAAAAAAAAAAAAGCTAAGACCATGGCATCTAGCTCCATTACTACAGTTTCACTGAGTCCATGGGAAAGTTATTTGACTTCTCTGTGTCTTAGTTTACTATATATAAAATGGTGACAGTAACTGTAGCTACCCCTAATGGGCTGTCATGAAAATTAAATGTGTCATTACGGATTTAAAAAAAAAATAAAAAGAAACTTACAACAGTTAAAAAAAATACTAGCCTTTGACCTATATCTTATATGGTAAACAAAAATCAACTAAAAATAGATTAAAGACTTAGACATAAAACCCGAAAGTATAAAATTTGTAGAAGAAAGCATAGAGAAAAGCCTCTCTGGCATTGCCCTTAGCCCCCAAAAATAAAGTCAGCCACTGTTTCCACTCATTTCTCTCAAATATCTCCTTTAAATTTTTAAATTGCCTAAAGATTCTAGGAAGGTATGAATCCATGTGTTTCTAATTCATTTACACTCATACCATTAAAATCTATACTGTAAGAGTTAGCTGATGTTCAAGAAACCAGTTCAACCTTTAAATAATCTTTGCAAATCCTTTCTTCTTAACAACAGGAAGATGTGTTTGCCAAAAGAAAATGAACTGAAACACTAGAAAATCTGGGTTTGATTCAAAACTAACTCAGGCAGTTTAAAAGGGCTATAAACTTGGTGAGTGAAAGGAGTTTAGTTTCCATATACTGAATATCCATATCCCATGTTGATACTTGGTGTGTGTATCCTTAGCTCACATGTGCTGATGCCTTGTGTTAACATTTGGAAAGTCAGAGTCAGCTGGCAGGTTGGGTTAGAACAGGGTGCTAATGAGGTCAAGATTCCAGGCCCAGTTTTCCTGAGGATAGGGTGCCGTTTCTCTTTAGCCAAACACTTGCCACTAATGAGCTCCTTGGCTTTGAGCTACTCTGATTCAGCCTAATTTAATAAGTTTACTGAGGTCTACAAAGCATCGGCACTGTGCTTAGCACTGGGGCTACTCCCAGGACTGTGATGTGGTCCCTACACTAAAGGAGCTCACGGTCCATCAGGAGAAAGAAGTCAACATACCAGGGCAGCAGTGTAATACAGGGAAGAGGTAGGAGGCTCTTTGGGGGCCAAGGGAGGCTCCCTGGGAGGGGCTTTTCTTCATCTTTTGAGGCTTAGTAAAAGCATTAAACTCTTCTATGTAGAATTCCCGTCTGTGTAATGTTTCCTAAGGATGCTTAGGAAAATTTGGTGAATAGATGGTAGAGATAATACAATATTATAGACGAGTTTGGAAAAAAGAACATACCAGACAAAAGAATAGGGGAAGGGGAGTTGGAAGAGCCAATAGATGGAAGAATAGCTGAGGATAAGGCTGGGGAGGTAGAAAAATAGGGCACGGCTCTTGAAGATTTTACATACCCTGCAGAAAGCTCAGATTTCATTCTGTAGTCTATGGGGAGTTATTACAGATTTTAAAAAAAATTTGACCTGTGATTTAGCAAGATCAACTTGGTAGGCTCCCTGGATGGGAAAGAAATGAGTCTGGAGGCAGTGGAACCAATCTGGAACCTACTACCACTCTCTAGGAAGAAGCCAAGGATGATCTGGACTTCAGCTGTGGTGGAGATGACAAGAAGGGGATTGATACAAGAGAAGGCTAGAAGGCAAAGTCAAGGAGGTGCAGAATGATCGGGTGAGGGGTGAGGAAAGGAACATGCCCTGCACAATCCCAGATTTCTCCTTTGGGAGATGAGGTGGCTAGTGGTGTCACCAGTCAGCGTGAGCAATGGGAAGATGTCCAGGATTGAGCAGGGGGAAAATATAAGTTCAATTTCAAAAGTAATCAATTTCAGCTGCTGATGGACATTTGTGGGGGAAATGTGGATTGTTCAAAAAGAAATGAGGTTTTCTTCAGGAGTTTGGGGAACTGAAATATAGATATAAGATGAGATGGAGATGGAGATAAATTTCTAGGTAGAGAGGCAGATGGTGACTGCAGCCATGAAATTAAAAGGCGCTTACTCCTTGGAAGGAAGTTATGACCAACCTAGACAGCATATTCAAAAGCAGAGACATTACTTTGCGACTAAGGTCCGTCTAGTCAAGGCTATGGTTTTTCCTGTGGTCATGTATGGATGTGAGAGTTGGACTGTGAAGAAGGCTGAGCACAGAAGAATTGATGCTTTTGAACTGTGGTGTTGGAGAAGACTCTTGAGAGTCCCTTGCACTTCAAGGAGATCCAGCCAGTCCATTCTGAAGGAGATCAGCCCTGGGTTTTCTTTGGAAGGAATGATGCTAAAGCTGAAACTCCAGTACTTTGGCCATCTCATGCGAAGAGTTGACTCATTGGAAAAGACTCTGATGCTGGGAGGGATTGGGGGCAGGAGAAGAAGGGGACGACCGAGGATGAGATGGCTGGATGGCATCACTGACTCTGTGGACGTGAGTCTGGTGAACTCTGGGAGTTGGTGATGGACAGGGTGGCCTGGTGTGCTGCGATTCATGGGGTCGCAAAGAGTCGGACATGACTGAGTGACTGAACTGAACCGAACTGAGAGAGGCTAAGAGTGAGAAAGAATAGGAATGAAATAGGAACACACTCAAAGACTCTAATATATGAGCTGTGGACAGAGAGAATTGATCCACAAGAATTCTTAGAATATTCAAGCTGTAGTGGTGTCAGGGGCAGAAAAGGAGAAGGAAGATAGAGGCCATTTGTATCAAATGCCCCAGGAAGACCAGGAAGGAAGGGATGGAGACAAGCCCACTGAATTTGCTGTCTGGAGATTACCAATGACTTTGCCAGAAAAGGTATCAGAAGCAAAGTCCTATTTTCGGAGGAAAGTGTGACTAGATGTGAGGAGTGAACTATGCCTATTGTTGGGCATCTTGAGGACTCTAGAGAGGAGAGGATGAGGTAAAAGTTGGCAGGCCATGCTCCCTTCATGTAGAACAGGCAAGATTTTGGACGGCTGAGAGGCTGAGGGTAAAAAGCCTTTGGGGAAGGAAGGATCATATATGATGTCTCCAAGGAGACAAGAATATGCACAAGGGAGGGACTGGCCTCAACAGGAAAGAGACCTGAAACTCAGCCTCAATGAGAAAGTTCTTTCTTAGCTTTGAGAGTCAAGTATTTGCAATGTTTTCACACTGAAACCTTTTATTCCGTTATTCATCTAAAAGTCTTCCTATGTTCCCACTTTGAAGACATTCTTAAGCTCTGTTTTTAGATATGAGACCAAATCTTGGTGAAATGATGTAGAATTCGGAGGCATGTAAAATTATGGGTGTAGTGAGAGGAGGTTGCGGGGAGGCACGGGCTGGAGTCCCAGGTCCATCACTTCTAAATTCCCTGGCTTCTTGGGGCCTTGTTCCTTTACCTTTGTCCAACCCACACAGCAGGGCTCCAGGAGGGTCAAATGAGACCACTCTGTGAACGCTTTTGCTAAACTAGTGCAAGACAATGCTAGCAGAGTATCTAGTTTCCTGGCGCCTGAGACTGTCTTGTTTTGTTTGACTTCCAGGGCCCCCTCGCTTTAAGTGAGGTAACACAGGCATATAAAGCCCTTACATGTTGCTTGGCATGGGTAGGTACACAATAAAAATTCACAGTGATCAGACTTTCCGCCACCTCCCTCCACCTCCATTGCCCTAGGAGGCCCCAACAAGTCATCCAGATCCTGTATGGCCTCCTATGGTGTCCATTTTACACCTGTTCTGAAGCATGTCACCCTGCCTAGAGTGAAGGCTCACTGGTCTTCTGTCACATTTCCTCATGCCTATCCCTTCTTAGCGGCTATTACAGTGAAGCCCATCCATTGAGCTAGGTCTCACTATAGCTGTGATGTCTGGTAATATTTTAAATAATTACTCCTCCCAAGATTATTCACAATTTAGGATGGCATGAATCTGTAGCTGAAATATGAGCCCTCTACACACACACACACACACACACACACACACACATATGCTACAGATTTGACTTTGAGCTTATTGATTACCTGGGCAAAAAGAAAAATAAGACAACTCAATTCTGTAGTGAGAATTGTAACTGCTCACCAGTGTCTATTCCTTTCTAAAAATGATGCTTCACATTTTCCTTATAGTTAACCCAGCCATGAGATTAACTTCTAACCAATGGGATATAAGTAGAATTGATAGGTAAAACTCACAAAGGCAAAGAAAAGCAAAGCAAAGGCAAAGCACTCGCTCAGTCGTGTCCGACTCTTTGCGACCCCGTGGACTGTAGCCTACAAGGCTCCTCTGTCCGTGGGATTCCCCAGGCAAGAGTACTGGAATGGGTTGCCATTTCCTTCTCCAGGAGATCTTCCCAACCCAGGAATCGAACCCAGGTGTCCCGCATTGCAGGCAAACACTTTACCATCTGAGCCACCAGGGAAGCTCNAACCTACCAGGCTCCTCCGTCCGTGGGATTCCCCAGGCAAGAGTACTGGAATGGGTTGCCATTTCCTTCTCCAGGAGATCTTCCCAACCCAGGGATCGAACCCAGGTGTTCCGCATTGCAGGCAAACACTTTACCATCTGAGCCACCAGGGAAGCTCTCACAACTCACAAGTCATACTCTTTAGCATAAGAGACATGATGGGATGCAGATGTGGCAGCAGGAGCTGAGGCAGTTGTTTGGAACCCAGAGGGACTGTGTGTTTAGGATGGCAGAATGTCTGCACTAGCCCTGGACTGCTGACCTTTGGGCTATCACTTTGGAGAAAATAATGCAACTTTGGATTTTTTGTTTCACCAGATTAGACTGTACCCTACTAATATACAAATTGGTATCTAGATGTAGAGTCCTGCAGTAAACACAGAAACTCTAAAACAGATGCTAATGCCTTAATGGTCAAGCAAAAGATAGTGAGGACAAAGAATTTGAAATCTGTTGTTCAGTCACTAGGTTGAGTCTGACTCTTTGTGACCCCATGGAATGCAGCATGCCAGGCTTCCCTGTCCTTCAGTATCTCCCAGAGTTTGCTCAAACTCATGTGCACTGAGTGGTGATGCCATCCAACCATCTCATCCTCTGTCATCCCCTTCTCCTCCCTCCTCCTGCCTTCTCTCTTTCCCAGCACCAGGGTCTTTTCCAATAAGTTGGCTCTTTGCATCAGGTGGCCAAAGTTTTGGAGCTTCAGCTTCAGCATCAGATTTTCCAATGAGTATTCAGGGTGAATTTCCTTTAGGATTGATTGGTTTTATCTTCTTGCAGTCCAAGAGACTCCCAACAGTTCTTCTTTAGCACCACAATTCAAAAGGATCAATTCTTTGGTGCTCATCCTTCTTTATGGTCCAACTCTGACATCTGTACATGACTTGTGGAAAAAACATGGCTTTGACTATATGGACCTTTGTTGGCAAAGTGATTTCTCTGCTTTTTAATACTCTGTGTGGGTTTGTTACAACTTTCCTCCCAAGAACAAGTGTCTTTCAATTTCATGACTGCAATCACCATTTCCACTGATTTTGGGGCCCAAGAAACAATTGTCTTTCAATTGCATGACTGCAATCACCATCTCCACTGATTTGGGGGCCCAAGAAAAAGTCTGTCACTCTTTCTACTTTTTTCCTCATCTATTTGCCATGAAGTGATGGGACCAGATGCCACAGTCTTAGTTTTTTGAATGTTGAGTTTTAAGCCAGCTTTTTCACTCTCTTCTTTCACCCTCATCAAAAGGCTCTTTAGTTTCTCTTCACTTTCTGCCACTAGAGTGGTATCATCTGCATATCTGAGATTGTTGATATTTCTCCTGGCAATCTTGATTCAAGCTTGTGATTCATCCCGCCAGGCACTTTGCATGATGCACTCTGCAAATAAGTTAAATAAGCAGGGTGACAATATACAGCCTCGATGTACTCCTTTACCAGTTTTGAACCAGTACATTGTTCCATGTTTGGTTCTAACATTGCTTCTTGACCTGCATACAGGTTTCTCAGGAGACAGGCAAGGTGGTCTGGTATTTCTATCTTTTTTTTTTTTTTTTTACTTTATTCCTAAGAATTTTTCACGGTTTGTTGAGACCCACACAATCAAAGGCTTTAGCCTAGTCAATGAAGCAGAAATAGATATTTTTCTAGAATTCCCTTGCTTTCTCTATGATTCAGTGAATGTTGGCAATTTGATCTCTGGTTCCTCTGCCTTTTCTAAATCCAACTTGTACATCTGGAAGTTCTTGGTTCAGGTACTGCTGAAACCTAGCTTGAAGGATTTGAGCATAACCTTGCTAGCATGTTAAATGAGTGCAATTGCATGGTAGTTTAAACATTCTTTGGCATTTCTCTTCTTCAGGATTGGAATGAAAACTGACCTTTTCCAGTCCTGTGGCCACTGCTGAGTTTTCCCAATTTCCTGACATATTGAGTGCAGCACTTGAACAGTATTGTCTTTTAGGATTTGAAATATCTCAGCTGGAATTCCATCTCCTCCACTAGTTTTGTTCAAGTAACACTTCCTAAGGCCCACTTACTTCACACTCCAGGATGTCTGGCTCTAGGTGAGTGGCCACACCATCATGGTCATCCAAGTCATTAACACATTTTTTGTATAGTTCTGTGTTTTCTTGCCACCTCTTCTTAATCTCTTATACTTCTTTAGGTCCTTACCATTTCTGTCCTTTATCATGCCCATCTTTGCATGAAACATGCCCTTGATATCTCCAATTTTCTTGAAGAGATCTCTAGTCTTTCCCATTCTATTGTTTTCATCTTGTTCTTCGCATTGTTCACTTAAGGCCTTCTTATCTCCCCTTGCTCTTCTCTGGAATGCTGCATTCAGTTGGGTATATCTTTCCCTTTCTCCCTTGCCTTTTGCTTCTCTTCTTTTCTCAGCTATTTGTAACAGGTCCTCAGACAACCACACTGCCTTCTCACATTTCTTTTTCTTGGGGATTGTTTGGTCACTGCTTCCTGTACAATGTTACAGACCTCCATCCACAGATCTTCAGGCACTCTGTCTACCAGATCTAATCCCTTGAAATCTGTCAGCTCTTGACTTTTGTCATACTATGGTAAACATGTGGTAAAACTACCACCAGTAGTAGATGATTAATTATTGGCAATCTTAGTAAAGGCTTAAAGACAGGTTAATTCAGGTGTTGCTAGTCTTCTTACAAGAGATTTCTTTTCTGGGAAGTTATCTATTGCCTGCAGTCTAAATTGAGTAAAAGTCTGGTGATTCCAAGGTTTGAAAAATAATACATCAAATACACTGAGAGATGAGACTTTAATGGCAAGCCTTCCTCAGAGCCTGATACTGAGTGTTCCCTACTAGACAATGGGGCCACTCCCATGGTAAAGACTAAGGATGTTGGCATCTCACTCAAATCTATTGTTTCATATGGTCCTAGGGAGTCTCCAGCAATATGAGAGAGAGTTATATTGAGTATGGAGACCAGAAAATGAAAGAATAGAATCTTTTGGCTTAAGAGTTATGGATAGACAAGATCTTTGGCAGTAGTTATTGGATCTGGAACTGACAAGAAGCAAGTAGACCATAAATCTGTTAAGTTTTAAGGGAATTGTATTGAACAAGCCCGACCTGAAAAAGATGCTGGCCATCTTAAGCCTGACCTGAAACAGATGGTGGCCTTCTGAAGCTTAAAGTAATTCTCAATCTCCTAAACCTTCACCAGCAGACACCAGGCTATGCCCACTTTATAAGTGGCTATGAAGGATAAAGGCAAGAAAACCTCACATAGGACCAGAAGAGTTGCTCCCGGCATCCCAGTCTAGCCGAAGGGCCCTGCACTGCCAGGGCACAGAATCTGCGATTTCCATCTGGTGGGGTGTGACAGTTGCGATGGATGAGTAGCGGCTGTGTGTTCATCATTTTTCGCTTTTCTGAATGGGAGTTGTTGTTGTGGTTATCCACAATAAAATGGTCATAAAGCTTTGTTTATTGTGGTATTTGGGGGGGAAGGTGGGGCTAAAGATAACTTTTCTTGTAGTTTCTAGGTCACCAGATTACAGAGTAAGAGCTAGACTTGATAGAGAGGATGCTACATTACACAGAGATTCTGAACTTGAAGCCTGAGGGAGAATGTTATGTTTGGGAAAGGAAGGGTGTGCGTGGATATTTGGATAGCCGGGGGAGCCAATTTTGGCAGATACTGAGTTTGTCCATTATACATATGCTTCTTTCTTCTTTGATAGTCCAGCTTTTCTTATCCTCCCTCAAAAACAGGCATGGCTATGAGACTAATTTCTGACCAGTGAGAGAAATTAGGGAGCAGAAATATTGTAAACCACTTCTGGTTCCCTTGCACTTTGTTCTTTGGGACAATCACTGTGGACCTAAACATAGAAGCTGTGTGTCAGCAATGGCAGAGATTCCCACCAGCTCTAGATCACCTATGTCTGGACTTTCACACAGAAAAATAACAAGCATCCAATCTGTTTAAAAGCCACTGGTTTGGGGTATCTTTGTCAAGGCTGCTTAGGCTAACATACTCTACTTACTAGGAAGAGAAAGTCTGCCAGTTTCATAGAAAAGTCTTTTTGTTTATCCTGGACTCAACCCCAAAGACAATTTTTTGAGTGTAGCCGTACACGGAGTGTCCTGTGGATAGTATCCTTGGCAATACTTTACCAAAATAAAAAAATCACAAGCAATGTGCACATGATATGCACATCTTCCACTCTCTTACATTTTTAAAATGTCAAAACCATAAGCATAACTTTGAAGAGAAGCTCAATGAAAGTAGTTAACAAGATCAAACAGTACAAACCAATATGCATAAAATTAATAAGGTATGAGGATAGATTGTACGACAAGGGAATACAGCAAATAGTTTATAGTGACTTTAGAGTATAATCTATAACAATTTGTATCACTACGTTACTAGGTTAGTGCAAATGTAACTGTGGTTTTTGCCTTCTTGAAATTTGCCATTTGATATTAGAATATATTCTTAAATGAATATGTTATATGTCATTTTAATGTGCATTTCTTGCTTTACTTTTTGCTAATGACTTAATACTTGCTGTTTATTTTACCCTTATTTTAGACTATGGAAATTGTTGTTGTTCAGTCCCTCAGGAGTGTCTTGACTCTTTGTGACCCCAAGGACTGCAGCACGCCAAACTTCCCTATCGTTCACCATCTCCCAGAGCTTGCTCAAACTTATGTCCATTGAGTTGGTGATGCCATCCAACCATCTCATCCTCTGTTGTCCCCATATCCTCCTGCCTTCTCTCTTTCCCAGCATCTTGGAAAGGTCTTTTCCAATGAGTTGGCTCTTCACATAAGGTGGCCAAAGTATTAGAGCTTCAGCTCAGCATCAGTCCTTCCAATGAACATTCAGAATTGATTTCCCTTCAGATTGATTGATTTGATCTCCTTGCAGTCCAAGGAACTTTCAAGAGTCTTCTCCAACACCACAGTTTGAAAGCATCAGTTCTTTGGGGCTCAACCTTCTTCATGGTCCAACTCTCACATCCATACGTGACTAGTGGAAAACCCATAGCTTTGGCTATATGGACCTTTGTTGGCAAAGTAATGTCTCTGCTTTTAATACCCCATCTAGATTTGTCACAGCTTTTCTTCCAAAGAGCAAGTGTCTCTCAGTTTCATGGCTGCAGTCACCATCTGCAATGATTTCGAAGCCCAAGAAAATAAAGTCTTCCACTGTTTCCATTGTTTCCCCATCTATTTGCCATGAAGTGAAATAATGTTACACAAAGAGTAAATTTGAGCAATTTCTTATTTGAGTTCAAAATAGGTCAAAAAGCAGCAGAGACAACTCACAACATCAACAATGCATTTGGCCCAAGAGCTGCTAATAAACATACAGCAGAGCAGTGGTTCAAGAAGTTTTGCAAAGGAGATGAGAGCCTTGAAGACGAGAAGCATAATGACCACCCATTGAAAGTTGACAATGACCAACTGAGAGCAATCATCGATCTCTTACAACTACACAAGAAGTTGCCAAAGAACTCAGTGTCCTCCACTCTATAGTCCTTAGGCATTTGACGCAAACTGGAAAGGTGAAAAAGCTTATAAGTGAGTGCCTCATGGGCTCTGTGTGTGCATGCTAAGTAGCTTAGCTGTGTCCAACTCTTTGAGACCCTATAGATTGTAGCCCTCTAGGCTCCTCTGTCCATGGGATTCTTCAGACACAAATACTGAAGTGGGTTGCCATGCCCTCCTCCAGGGGATCTTCCTAACCCAGGGGATTAAACCAGTGTCTCTTATGTCTCCTCTGTTGGTAGACAGGTTCTTTACCACTAGCGCCACCTGGAAAGCCCCTCTGGGGGAAAAAAAAGTCTTTGGAAGTGTCATCTTCTTTTATTCTAGGCAACAACAATGAAGCATTTCTCAATTGGATTGTCATGTGTGATGAAAAGTGGGTTTTAAATGACTATCAGTGATGATCAGCTCAGTGATTGGATCCAGAAGAAGCTCCAAAGCACTTCCCAAAGCTAAACTTGTACCAAAAATAGGTCATGGTCACTGTTTGGTGATCTGCTGCCAGTCAGATCCACTATAGCTTTCAGAATCCCAATGAAACCATTACATCTGAGAAGTATGCCAGTAAATCGAAGAGATGCACTAAAAATTGCAATGCCTGCAACTGGAATTGGTCAACCAAAAGGGCCCAGTTCTTCTGCACAACAACGCCCAACTGCACGTTGTACAACCAACACTTCATAAGTTGAAAGAAATGACCTATGGAGTTTTGCCTCATCCACCATATTTACCTGACCTCTCACCAACTGACCACCTCTTCTTCAAGCATCTCAACAACTTTTTACAGGGAAAATGCTTCTACAACCAGCAGGAGGCAAAAAATGCTTTCCAAGTCTGTCGAATCCTAAAGCGTGGATTTTTATGCTATAGGAATAAACAAAATTATTTGTTGGCAAAAATGTGTTGATTGCAATGGTTCCTACTTTGATTAATAAAGATGTGTTTGAACCTAGTTATAATGATTCAACATTCACTATCTGAAACCACAGTTACTTTTGCACCAACTTAATACATACTGGAGACTATATATTGTAAATCAACTACACTTCAGTTTTAAAAAAAAGGATACAAAAAATAGAGCATCCACCAGAGTATTTCAAATATGGAGTCTTATGGCAGTGGAGGGGGAGGGACTTGATTCTAGGATAGAACTCAAAATCTTCAAGAGTAGCAGAGTATACAAAATGCCTCCCAACTTAAGCTGCAAAAACCTCCCCAGGAAACTCCAGCAGTGGCAGTGTGTATATGATAGCACTTTGGAGGCCTGTGATGTGAACAGGAGGGTTAACACATTCTGTCAGGAAACCTGAGAAGCACGACTAGTGTTCTCCAGTGACCTATATCTTCCCTGTCCTTGCTGGAAAGAGTTCTGCTGCATTGGAAGTCAGTAGCTGGCTCAGGATGGGCACAGGCACAAAAGCGGTCTTTGACTTTGGACCTCTTACTACCCAGAGTCATCATGCCACTCTGGGGGTCTAAAAACAGCAAAAGACATGGACCCCATGTTTCTATCATCTTTTCAAAATAAATCTCAGAATCCAGAACACAAAGAGCTCACCTTTGAAGCACTGGTCTTTGGCACTTGCCACCCAAAGAAACTTTCAAAAGCCAGATTTAATCTATCTGATTGTTTTATAGAATTGCTAGTTTCTAAGCTGCATTATTTCAACATCAATTAAGAAGAATATTTGAGACACTCTGGGTAGACTTCTGCTTATGAGCCCATGTGAGCCTCTAGTTCTATACCATCGCAGGACACAGCTAATTCAGACCTGGAATATTTTCATATAAACCTTCTATGACACCTGCTTTATGCATAGACAATCTTCTACAATATCTATATGGATTTTCAACTAGCCAAACAGTGACCTTCTGGGTATCAGAACATATAGGCTTCCTCTCTGTGGTTATTTGATTTTATACTATTTGGATGCATAAGCTATCTGCTGATGACATTGACTCTGGATTCAGCATAATATCAACCCATGTTTTTAATTGCATATTTAGTATCTGACCATTAACTTCTGTGGGCTGTCAGAAATTTTGGGAAGTTAAAGCAAATGATTTAAGGATAAACATTCTGGAGTAGCAGAATATACAGAGTGTTTCCCAGCCTGGTATCTAGATGTCTTCAGTAAACTCTAGCCATGACAACAAGAGTCTTGAAGGCATGTATTTTATGTTACTTTGGAGGTCTGTGGAGTACATAAGGGACTGGTATTCTATCAGGAAACCAGAGAAACCTCATGATCACTGCCAAGAAAGCTCTTTGTTTCCTATTTGCTGCATAGTGTAAATGCACCAAAACACTTCTCAGTTCGTGTTAACTGAAAAAAAAAGGTGCGTACAAAACTACATACCTAACATTTCTGTGTTTATGGGGGTGGCAGTGAGGGATGTTTGTAATTTGGAGGGTGAAAGTGAGGATAATTTTTATTTTCTTCTTAGTGAAAGTTTGTATTCTTCAAAGAATGACATCTTATTTATATATTGACAAAAAAACACTTTAAGAAATATGCCTCTCCAACTTGCCAGAATTTTATAACAGACAGATTGGGTTGACATTACCTAAATCCAGGGGTCTAGCCAGTTTTAGCATCTTTAGAGCATGAAAATCAGATGTTATTTCCCTCTTGATGTGAAGCAGTACCACACAGCATCTACCCAAGAAATATTCTTTGTCACCCACCCTTGCCTTTTACCCCCAATCCCTCACACACACACACACACACACACTAACTTTGAACAATTCAAGCCTCAAGATCTAATTGCCAGTTTATAGGAAATACAGGAGTTAGAGAAACAAGCTACAAGACATTACCAGGAAGCAATCTACCAAATTCAGAATCGTGGGGGTAGTTAAATGATGAAGGATCTGTTTTCTTTAACAAAAGAAAAAAAAAATGGCAGTAAGAAAAAGAATAGTGGTAAAGTTTAAAAGAGGTGATTTGGGAGAATGGCATTGAAACATGTATATCATATATGAAACGAATTGCCAGTCCAGGTTCGATGCATGATACTAGATGCTCGGGGCTGGTGCACTGAGATGACCCAGAGGGATGGTACAGGGAGGGAGGAGGGAGGGGGGTTCAGGATGGGGAACACGTGTATACCTGTGGCAGATTCATGTTGATGTATGGCAAAACCAATACAATATTGTAAAGTAATTAACCTCCAATTAAAATAAATAAATTTATATTTTAAAAAATTTTTAAAAAAATAAAAGGGATTTATGAAAGTTAATGAAGAAATGCAACCTATGGAACTTGTTTAAAACCTAATCCCAATCCCTAATCTCAACTGTATAAAGATCTTTTTTAGGAATTGGGGAAATATGAATATCAAATAGAAATTGGATCTCTATTAAGAAATTAATGTGAAATCTTGATTGAGAAAGAAAAAACTGCCAAGAAAAATAACTGTCAACCTAGAATTGAGTAGCTAATGAAACTGTTCTTTGAGAGGAAAGGTGAAATAAAGGTATTTTCAGGCTAACAATCATCCTTTCCACAAATACATCACCATATTAATGTGAAAGTTAAGAGCTTGAGAGGATTAAATATTATCTCCCTTAAATCCCTAGTGGTTCAGACAGTAAAGAATCCACCTGCAATGCAAGAGACCCAGGTTGATCCCAAAAAGCGATTTATGAAAGTTAATGAAGAAATGCAACCTATGGAACTTGTTTAGAACCTAATCCCAATCCCTAATCTCAACTGTATAAAGATCTTTTTTAGGAATTGGGGAAATATGAATATCAAATAGAAATTGGATCTCTATTAAGAAATTAATGTGAAATCTTGATTGAGAAAGAAAAAACTGCCAAGAAAAATAACTGTCAACCTAGAATTGAGTAGCTAATGACACTGTTCTTTGAGAGGAAAGGTGAAATAAAGGTATTTTCAGGCTAACAATCATCCTTTCCACAAATACATCACCATATTAATGTGAAAGTTAAGAGCTTGAGAGGATTAAATATTATCTCCCTTAAATCCCTAGTGGTTCAGACAGTAAAGAATCCACCTGCAATGCAAGAGACCCAGGTTTGATCCCTGGATGGGGAAGATTCCCTGAAAAAGTGAATGGCTACCCATGCCAGTATTCTTACCTGGAGAATTCCTTGGACTGAGGAGCCTGGAGGGCTACAGTCTATGGCATTGTGAAGAGTTGGACACAACTGAGCAACTAACAGTTTCACTTTCCCTTTATATCAATTGAGACTGTGATATTATTTCCATCCTGTTACAATTCATACAAAGGGATTAAATTCAAGTTTTGCAGCAGCTATCATTAACTATTGTACTAAAGTACAGAAAACACGTTCCTCACATTGATGACTATTGTCCAAATCACCAAAGGGAAATAGCATAAATAGATATGAAAATAAAATGATAAATAAAAGCTGAAACAGACTCATGTCATTTTCCTCGAAATGAATATAATTTTAGTTAATATATCAATATGCCTGAATTCCATTTTTTTCCTCAGTCAAAATTTTGCACTAAGGGATACAAACCTACCTTTGACAGAGTGCTAACTCAGACTTCAGCTTCCTCAACCTATTTGCCATGGATAGGCAGGGATCCTGGAGAAGCAGCTAGAAGGTCAGGCCACAGTGGCAAAGCTTTTTGTGTTGTTCAGTGATTGTCCCAAGAATATAGAGTCCAGATCGGCATGTAGTCAGTGCTCTGTATTTTGGGGTTGAATTTTTAAATGTGCACCATAAATTTTTAAATTTGCACCACTGAATGCAAATGTGCATTCAAATGTGTACCATTGAATGTGCACCGATGGTGCCCCATTAATGTGCACCATTGAATTTTTAAATGTGCACATATTAAAAGAGAGACCATGAAAGCTAGCCTGGGGCTTCCAGCCCTCACTTAGCAAAGGAGATACTGGAGGGGAAACCACTGAGAGTTCTGTGCTTTTGTGCACAGGCCTATCCTGGAAAGCTCTTAGGATAAGACATATGGGCACATGGTGGGAAGGAAAGATATAAAAATGAAGGCTTTGTGTATTAATTGACTTGCTGAATAGACAATCTAAGCTGCCATACAGTATCTGATTCTTCCTTCTGGAGGTGAGGTGAAGGAGTACAGGGGAAATTTCTTAACTTACTCCACTTTCAAGATTCCTTTGCAGGAGATAGAGGTTCACAATCAGTAAGTAGAGTGGTAAGATTCCTGCTTTGCTGGAAACATGGAGATCTGGAGCAACCAGTTTAAATAATGAGTGTGTTATAAGTTGGGTGGATAACCCAAATGGAAACACCTATCTCCTTCCTACAAAAATCTATGTCCTAGCCAGTATTATACCCATGGTGACAGAAGAAGGACTTAGTTACACATGTGTTTTGATTAATATCATATGCACATTCAACCTGCATCTGCAGACTCTTAGCGTACATCTGTAGTCCATCCAAGCCCATTTATTTATACTGAGATCTGCAGATTTCATAGGGAAACCCACAGATATGTAGATCTCTTCTTAAAGAGCACCATCATACCCAATAAATTCAACTTGGGAAGTTTGACATGAAAACTCCTATGGGCTTAAGAGAAGGTCTGATTCTGGGTACAACTCAGTGTCCCAACAGTCTCGTTTTCAGCTTATCCTTGATATTTTAGCAATTTTAAGGTTCTCCCAATTTTCAAAACATTTCAAAGATGTTGGAAAGCAACCAATGTGAACTTGTTAAACATAAACACTCTTCCCTATTGATGTAAAAGTTTTGGTATTAACATCATGGCCATAACAATGGCTGTAAATGCCATTAATTTTCATATGTATTTAATAGCTCAGTTTGTACTAATTTAAAGGGGTAAAGGCTCTTTATAGGCTGGCACAACCCAACTAATCCTACCTTGATTCTCCCAAGCTATGCCAAAAGGAATTTTCATTTTAATGGGTGTGACACGAAATGATGAGGGAAGTGCCCTTCTGCAGTTCTTGGAATGTTTTTGTCATTAAGTTTCCATGAATGTCTTGATTGTACCATCATGTTAATAGTCTGCTCTGAATTAGGAGGAAATTTTATTTCATAACACTTGTCACCAAAGACAAGCACATCTCACCATCCATCCATAACATGTATAAACATATGAAAAATCAAATCCAGGTGTACTGTTAAACCTGAGATCCTCAGATGGAACAGGTTAGACTGTATAGGCTTTTGATATTCCTACTTTGTAAAGTGTAAATAAAAGTCCGCCATTTGACATAATTTTGCAAGTATGGTTAAGCCATTTTTAACAAACAAGAATCAATGTGGATGAGGGGGAAACAAGTCCCATCAGATATCAAGACATAATATAAGGCTATGGCAATTAAATGTGTGTAAGTGCTCAGGAACAAAAAGATAAACCAGTTAAGTGGAGAACTCAGAAGTAAATGAAAAAAACTACAGTTTGAGAAAATGAATGTTATGTAAACAATGTTTCCAAAAGAAGTGGATAATCAGAAAATTAAAACCAAACATGGATATAACTACCCCCAATAATTCTTTACTGTACACTCAGGTGATATTCAAAGATAATAAAAATGTGTTCATTAGAAGTGATATCAGGAGCACCAAAAATCAATGGCAGAAAAATGGGACCAATATAGATTCTTTTGACTGGTGACCTACATTTGGAGGCTGAGAGCCTTCTGAGTATCCTATGACAATAAAAAGCATGTAATATATCATTCAAACTGTGACACCCTGGAAAACAAAAGAGGCCTTATTACTAACTGTCATGAGAGAACATATAATTCTGGACCT
>SJXQ01003054.1:0-36832 GCA_006408695.1 Aepyceros melampus | reverse complement strand
CATTGGAAGGACTGATGTTGAACCTGAAACTCCGTTACTTGACCACCTGATGCGAAGAGCTGAATCATTTGAAAAGACCCTGATGCTGGGAGGGGTCGGGGGCAGGAGAAGAAGGGGACAACAGAAGATGAGATGGCTGGATGGCATTACCAACTCAATAGACCTGGGTTTGAGTGGACTCCGGGAGTTGGTGATGGACAGGGAGGCCTGGCGTGCTGCGGTTCATGGGGCCGCAGAAAGTCAGACATGACTGAGCGACTGAACTGAACTGAAACTATGTTTTCTAGACATAAGGAAACCTTTCCCTTTATGCTAATTATGACTTACAGTAATTTAGCAAATTACTCCTTTATATGCAGAATTGAAACATTTACCTGTTCTACCTGATCATTGTAGAAATTGGAAACTCTTAGGTTTCCCATAGTTTTAAAAGGTGAATAAGAAGGGCCACTTTCCTACTGGTGCAGGAATCTCAAGATAATTTAAGGAAATTGAGAAGAGAGGAATTCAGCCAAATCTATAGGTATCACAGAATTTGATGGCAAGGTCTTGGTGTAGCTTTTCTAGCCTGGGGGGCGTTTTAAAAGATCATTCTGAGTTCTTGTTGTTAAGTCATTAAGTTGTGTCTAACTCTCTGCGACCCCATGGATTGCAGCACACTGGGCTTCCTGTCCATCACCAACTCCCAAAGTTTACCCAGGTTCATGTCCATTGAACTGGTGATGCTATCCAACCATCTCATCCTCTGCCACCCTCTTCTCCTGCTGCCTTCAGTCTTTCCCAGCATCAGAGTCTTTTCCAGTGAGTCAGCTCTTCCCATCCAGTGGCCAAAGTATTGGAGCTTCAACTTCAGCATCAGTCCTTCTAATGAGTATTAAGAGTTGATTTCCTTTAAGATTGAATGGTTTGATCTCCTTACTGTTCAAGGGACTCTCAAGAGTCATAGCTTTCCTGCCTAGAAGAAATCATCTTCTAATTTCATGGCTGCAGTCACCATCTGCAGTGATTTTAGAGCCCAAGAAGAGGAAATCTGTCACCGCTTCCACCTTTTCCCGTTCTATTGCCATGAAGTTGTGGGACTGGATGCCGTGATCTTAGTTTCTTTAATATTAAGTTTTAAGCCAGTTTTTTCACTCTCCTCTTTCACCCTCATCAAGAAGTTCTTTAGTTCTTCACTTTCTGCCGTTAAAGTGGTATCATCTGCATATCTGAGGTTGTTGATATTTCTCCCAGAAATCCTGATTCCAGCTTGTAATTCATCCAACCTGGCATTTCACAGAATATGCTCTGCATATAAGTTAAATAAACAGGGTGACAATAAACAGCCTTGTCATGCTTGTTTCTCAATCTTGAACCAGTCAGTCCACACAAGGTTCTTATTGTTGCTTCTTAACTTGCATACAAGTTTCTCAGGAGACATGGTCTGGTATTCCCATTTCTTTAAGAATTTTCCACTGTTTGTTATGATCTACACAAAGGCTTTAGTGTAGTCAGTGAAACAGGTAAATGTTTTCCTGGCATTCTCTTGCTTTCTCTATGATCCAGCAAATGTTGGCAACTTGATCTCCAAGTCATTTGCCTTTTCTAAACCCAGCTTGAACATCTGGAAGTTCTAAGATTCCTCATGACAAGTTCCAGCACAGCTAATTTAAAAAAGCCTTTGTGAATTCCCTGGTGATCCAGTGGTTAGGATCACTGCAGAGGCCTAGTTCAATCCGTAGCTGGGGAACTAAGATCCCAAAACACACATGGCGTGGCAAATAAAATAAAATAAAATAACCTTTGTGATCAGTAACATAATCAGTAACAATAATCAGACCAAGCTTGAAATCAGACTACATTACAAACAAATTTGTCTTAATTTGGCTTTATTTGGTAGAAATGAGGGTAATTTTAGAGAAAAAGATTATGTTTCAGTGAATATTAAATTCTAGTTTTGTTAATTAAGGTTGATGTTTACTGCCTAAGACTCACTTCCCAGACAGCTCTTTGTTGGTATGTCACATTATTGTAAAGTTTAATTGAATTATTAAAAGTGCACTCTACGTTTGTTTCTGAAGCTTATCACGGCAATCTATGTTTGGTGAAGATCAGATGCCCCATGACCTATAATCACAAGATTATGTATATGGGAAAAGGACTGCTCCAGCCTAGAAGAAAATCTCCTTAATAGTCTTAAGTAGCTCAATCTCAGTAAAACTGAAGGAAATTGACTCTTGACTTCATAGTTCCCATTTAAGAAGGGGCTATGCCCTGAACAGGGTACAGAAAGGACTGCTAATCCCAAATGACGCCAGCATAGAATGATGGCACAGCAATGGCAGACAGTTGACCGAAAAATCCAGACCAGACCTGCAAGACCCATCCTACCAGTTCAACTGAACTTGTTAACAACTGTATGTCTCTCTGTCAAAACTGGAAGTTATTCGTTTACTTCTAAGCATGCTATTGCCTCCAGTGTTCAGGATGGAGAGAAGTTTCTCTAGTGAAGTTCTTACAGGGTATAACTACCCACACCATATATCAGAGCTTGCTGTAAGTCTATTGCTAGAAGCTCATGCATGATGCTTGTGCAACAATTTGGTATAATTGATAAAAATATGTAGTGTATAAAATGTTTTCTGATTAGTATGCCTCTAAGCTTGTTCACTATGTCTTATTAGTTTTCTCTCGATATGGATAACTAGGCAAATATCTATAAGCACATCGTAGGCCCAGCACCAAAGGATATCATGGACGCCGGGCAGGTAGCAACCACCCTGGCATTGGGGACAAATATTTTTGATCATCAATATAGCATATTCAAAAGCAGAGACATTACTTTGCCAACAAAGGTCCGTCTAGTCAAGGCTATGGTTTTTCCAGTGGTCATGTGTGGATGTGAGAGTTGGACTGTGAAGAAAGCTGAGGGCTGAAGAATTGATGCTTTTGAACTGTAGTGTTGGAGAAGACTCTTGAGAGTCTCTTGGACTGCAAGGAGATCCAACCAGTCCATTCTGAAGGAGATCAGTCCTGGGTGTTCTTTGAAAGGACTGATGCTAAAACTGAAGCTCCAATACTTTGGCCACCTCATGTGAAGAGTGGACTCATTGGAAAAGACCCTGATCTGGGAGGGATTGGGGACAGGAGGAGAAGGGGACGACAGAGGATGAGATGGCTGGATGGCATCACCGACTTGATGGACAGGGAGGCTTGGTGTGCTGCGGTCCGTGGGGTCGCAAAGACTTGGACACAACTGAGCAACTGAACTGAATTTTCTATTGAGTGACTTCCCTGGTGGGCCAGTAGTTAAAAATCTGCTTTCCAACGCAGGGGAGGTAGGTTTGATCCCTGGTCGGAGAACTAATATACTACATGCCATGGAGCAACTAAAGCCTGGTAGCACAACTGCTGAGCCTGGGTGCCTCAGTTAGAGAGCGTGCGTGCTGGAAGCGGCAGAGCCCACACACTCGGAGCCCACGCGGCATGGCTAGAGCAAAGCCTGTGTGCCACAGCAAAGACCCGAGGCGCCAAAAGTAAGTGAATGAATAAATACATAAAGACTTGCAAGCAAAGCTGCTTCATCTTCGCTAGCAACTTGGACAGCCATTTATTGGGTGCCCCCTCTGTGCCAACCACGTGACATACAAAAACATTTTGTTTACTTTTTTATTGAGATTACCTTTATATACATTGAAGTGCACAAGCCTTAAGTGAACACATTGAATTTTTACATGTGTATTTACATTCCCAGGTGACTGCCACCCAGCTTAAATTACAGAGAACGTTCAGCACCCACCCTGGAAACTGTGACTGTTCAGTGGTATGTCTATGAGAGTCGTAGACCTTTGTTTTTCATTGATATGTAGGAGTCCTTTATATGCATATACCACATTTTTTTACCCTACTATTGATGGCTATTCAGGTTGTATCCGGTTTGGTGCTATTGTAAATAAAGCTGCTGTGTACATTTCATATATTTGTCTTTTGGTGGACATAAGCTCTCATTCTGTTGACATTATGCCCCAAAATGAAATTGCCAAGTCATGGGATTGGTCTAGCTTTAGTAGATACTGCCAGTTACCAAAGTGATAATATCGGAGCACAAACATACTAGTTCCAGTTGCTCCACTTCCTTGTCAGCACTTGCACTGCCAGCTGTGTTCATCTTAATCATTGTGTTGGTAGTGTCTCAGTGGCATCCACCAGTATCTCAGTGGTTTTAATTGACACTTCCCTTGCAATAAATACTGTTCAATATCTTATCAAATGCTTATCGACTGCCTGCATATCATCTTTTGTGAAATGCCCCTTCAAGTCTTCTACTACCTAAAAAAACTGGACTGTCTTTTAAAAACTTATTTAGGGGTTCTTGATATATTCTGGGTATGAGTCTTTTCTCTGATAAGTGTATTGTGAACAACTGCTTCTTATCTATACCTGCCGCTGCTAAGTCGTTTCAGTCGTGACCGAGTCTGTGCGACCCCATAGGCAGCAGCCCACCAGGCTCCCCCATCCCTGGGATTCTCCAGGCAAGAACACTGGAGTGGGTTGCCATTTCCTTCTCCAATGCATGAAAGTGAAAAGTCAAAGTGAAGTCGCTCAGTCGTGTCTGACTCTTCGCGGCCCCATGGACTGCAACCCAGCAGGCTCCTCTGTCCGTGGGATTTTCCAGGCAAGAGCACTGGAGTGGGGTGCCATTGCCTTCTCCATTGTCTATACCTACATTATCTTTAATCTGGTTGCTGAGATGGTAAAGAATCTGCCAGCAATGCAAGAGTCCCGGGTTCGATCCCTGGGTCGAGAAGATGCCCTGGAGAAGATAATGGCAACCCACTGCAGGATTCTTGCCTGGAGAATGCCATGGACAGAAAAGCCTAGTGGGCTACAGTGCACGGGGTCACAAAGAGTCGGATCCAACTGAGTCTGAGCGACTAGCTAAAGATCGTGTGAGACAGGCATTATTAACCCTATATTATGAATAAAGAAATTGAAGCTCAGGAATGCACAATATCTTGCCCAAAGTCACACACTTAGAAAATAATGAGGCTGAGTTTTGGGCCCAGGTCTCCTGATTCCAACATCTGACTGCTTCCCATGAAATCATTTGCCTCTTATACTCTTACTTACACATCTAAGATGTATGCTTTAGCTTATAGCTGTTAATATTTCACCCACAGGAACCACTGTTGAAATAAGTCTTCTCATTTCATTTATGAGCAGCTGATGTCTTGAATCCAAGTATAAGCCTTGGTATACATGGAATAATGGGACGAACCTGGACCTGGGAGAAGGTCAGGCTTTCACTAGGTTCTGGCTCCACGCTTGGCTGTGTCGACTCAGGGCCTGCCATTATAAGTCTAATTTTCTTCAATGCAAAATGTCAGATTCTTACCGTGTTGTGGTGAGATGAAATGCGAGCACACACATAGCAGCTTGCAGACTCTCTGTGGTGCTGCTCACACTTCTTGGTTGCCTTCTCCTGTTCCCGAGTTTCAGTTAGTTTTGGTTTGAGCTCCTCTCCCTTGCAGCACGCTTTGGGTTACAGTTCAGCCACGTAGCAGAAGGACTACTCCTCCAGCTGTTCCAGAGGAAAGATGGCAACTCACATTCATAATGTATATTTGCTAATACAGTTGACCCTTGAACAACACAGCTTTAAGCTCTGAGGGCACCCTTACAGGCAGATTTTTTTTCAGTAAATACAGTACAACATGAATTCAACAAACCATATCCAGATGCAGAAACTGGGATATGGATGTCTGACTCTGGGACTTGATAATCCACAGATTTGTGTATCGACAGTAGTTCCCAGAACCAGGAATGACTGTACTCATCCAAATCATTGAGAAAAGTATTGAACACACTGCACCGTTCTCCACTCTTCTCTCCTACTGAATCTTTCCTTCAGGTCTCAGATGAGCTATACATTCTACTGGGAGCCCACGCAGGGCTGCCTCAGGTGCCTGCCCTGTGTTCCCCTCGTCTCCTCACTTACCTCCCTTTCTTGTGTCCCCAGCTGGGGTGTCCATAACGTGGATCAACTGTCAGCTCCTTGAGGATGGAAGCTGCGTCACACATTAATTATCAGGGCATTGTGCAGCAAGCACCCAGCCTATAAGTGGCATTTAAAAAATATTAGCTATGCAAATATGTGTTTAATTATCATAACCTTGAATTTATGAAAAACTGAGCAAGAAATAATATTCATAGAGGATTCCATGAGGGATGTACAACTCATCTATTTAATCAGTACTTCTCAGACCTGGCTATACAGATCCTGCTCAACTTATGATGGAGTTACAGCCCCGTAAACCCAAAGTTGAAAATATTTATAAGTCAAAAGTGCACTTAATAGGGAGTTTCCCGGTGGCCTAGTGGTTAGAATTCTGGGCTTTCACTGCCATGGCCAGGGTTCAATCTCTGATTAGAGATTTGAGATCATGCAAGCCACATGGTATGGCAAAAAAAAAAAAAAAAAGCATTTAATACACAACCTACCGAACATCGTGGCTCAGGTTACCCTACCTTAAACATGCTCAGAATATTTACATTAGCCTTTGGACAAAATCGTCTAACAGAAAGCCTGTTTTAGTATTTATTTATTTGAGGCTGCGTCCAGTCCCGGTGTGGCATGCGGGCCCTTCGCTGGGGCATGAGGGGTCTTCCGTTGAGGTGTACAGGCTTTCTTTAGCTGCGGCGTGTGGGCTCTGTGGCTTGTGGGCTCTCTGGCTGAGGCGCCTAGGCGTAGTTGCCCCACTGCGTGTGGGATATTAGTTCCCCAACCAGAGATCAAACCCACATCCCCTGTGTTGAAAGGCGCATTCTTTACCACTGGACCACCAGGGAAGTCCCAGAAAGCCTATTTTATAATAAAGTATTGAACATCTCTTGTAACTGAATGTTGTACTGAAAGTGAAAAGCAAAATGTAACTACATCAGTTTGTGTCTGTGATCCCGCGGCTGATTGGGAATATTGGCTCACTGCCACCGCCTAGGATCAGGAGAGGATATTGTACCGCATATTGACAGTCCAGGATTCAAAATTCCAAGTATGGGCCCTACTGAGCGCATATCACATTGTCAAGTCAAAATGTCAGAAGTGAGCCATCTTAAGTTGGAGCGTATGAATGTTAGAATAATTTGAAATCTCAAAAATGTCAGACTTTCTGGTTCATGGAGTTTTGTGATGTTGGCAGTTTGCAAAAACTCCCCGGGCTTTCTAATGTGCAGCCAAAGTTGGAAACCACTGCTCCAAAGAATCCACATTTTGTCAACAAGAGCTGCTTGCAAATCATGCACCATTTAAGCCCCACATTAAATTGCGTTTATTGAATTATCCTTGGGTTTTATGCCTAGTTTGAGCAACTTAAAGATATGTGACTGGATTTATAAAGGTAGGGATATTGTTGCCAATGGACCACTATATGAAGACATATAGGAAAAACGTTGTGATTCTCCTGAGCAACTGGCTTGTGTCTATCTTATGGATGCTGGGAATCACCTAACTGACACTTTTCTGAACTTGTTGTAGCTGATGGAAAGCTCGTGGTCAAAGTCACGATCCGCCTTTATCACATATATAGGATTTCATGGTTTATGTGTTGTGTGTTAACTTAATTCCTCTTTATTTTTTGTCTTTTTCATCCTCCTTTCCTCATTTTCTCCCATAATAATGCTTCTTAATTGAGATATAATTCACATACTATAAAACTCACTCTTTCAAAGTGTGCAATTTGTGGTTTTTAGTATCGTCCCCGCTGAGAGCAGCACCACTAGCTAACTGCAGAACAGTTTCATCCCCCCGAAGAAACTCTACCCATCGGCAGTGGCTCCTCCTTCACCCTCCCCTCAGCCTTTGGCAAGCAACGGTCAACTTTCTGTCTATGGTTTTGCCTATTCTGGAGATTTCAGATAAATGAAGTCGTATAGTTCTGTGGTCCTTTACGTCTGGCTTCATTAATTTAGTGTAATGTTTTCAAGGTTCACTTACACTGAAGCTTGTATCAATACTTTATTCCTTTTCACAGCTGAATAATATTCCATTGCTCAGAATGAAAGTACCACATTTTGTTTTTCCATGGACATTTGGGTTTCCACTTTTTGGCTGTCGTGAATAATGCTGCTTCAACATTCATTTAGAAGTTTTTGTGAGCATGTTTCAGTTCTCTTGGGTATATACCTACGGGTGGGTTTGTCAGATATATAGTACTTCTATGTTTAAGTTTTTGAGATTCTTTCTCATTAAAATTTTTTTATCTTATTATATTGTATGTATCTCTGTAAGCCACTGCAAATCCTTCTTTTTGCAAGGAGGCAGAGTATAAATAAATAAATAAATAAATCACAAAGCACTCTCAAGCCATCTGTTTAATAATCTGTGCTAGAATTTTGCCAGGATTCTGTATTGAGCCATTTGGTCTATAGTTTCCAGAAATACCTTCTGTCTCTTTGTGAAAATCAGAACATTTTCTTATCTCCAATTTCTTCATGGTTTATCCAGGTTGTTTTTCATTCCTGCTTGCAAGTTATTTCATGACCCTATATCGAATTCATCTGAATCTGGCCCCCAGAATTCATCTGCAGCCACATAGGTTCTCAACTGTCTTGTGATGGACTTAAATTTTTATAGCCAAGTAATTTGTGTACATGGTTAAAAATAAAGCAGAACAGAAGAGCTTACAATGAACAGTCCCACCTCATTCCTTCTCCCTGTAGTCCTGCTCCTAGAGGCAACTGCTGCTAAGTCTTTTAGCACTTTATTCTGGGAAGGACTTCTATATCTCTAAATAATGTGCTTATGTGACTATTTCTGGATTTCTCAGTTTAAAATATCCTTTCTTTGTTTATAACTATAAAAGATAAGAATTTATTTCATATACCTCATCCAAATAACCCCCCTATACAACTCACAACGTGGTTGTATAGCTGTTTTTATTTAGATCTTCTAAATAAAATAAAAATAAGTGTGTTGATTATCTATGCTGCTTTAAGTAACAAATTTATATCTTTATGTCTCATCCCATCAGCTTTGACAGTAGTCTTGACCCACTGTTTTGTAGGATAAGGGTATCGCCCCTACCTCTCCGTTTGGCTTCCCTTCCCAGCTTCTGTCTCTTCATGTTTATTTTAGATGATCGACGTTGATAACCTATATGTACAGTTTTCTAGGTGTAATTAAGTCTTCTGTGCTCCATTTGTTAGTTGGTTCTAACAGTTTAAACCAATAAATAATGTTTACATGTGTAACCATGTAAATTATCTTTTGCAAAGCCAGCAAAGTCCTATAATTACATTTCATTCTTTTATTTGTTTTAGTTCCTTATATTTCAGATTGCCTCTCTTCTCCTTTCTCTTAACCCTTCTCGACTCTCTCCTTGCCATGATGATTTCCTCGTGTTTGTTTCTGACTGTTCTGCTTATTGATTATTCTGTTCCCGAGGTTCCCGGTTTCCCAGGCACCTCACACAGGGCCCCCTCCATCACAGACTCTAATTTGGGCATGTTGCTTTTCTGTTAGGCAGCTGTTGGCTGGGCGCTTCTATTCACTGGTGCCCTGAGCTGGTCGCACTGTTCTCTTCCCCTTCCTTCCTTCTTTATTCTGTCCCTCCCTCCCTCTGTTTTTGTGTAGGCTACTATTTTGCTGCACCGCATCTCAGGTAATTTCTTAAAAGGAGTGTTTGTATGAGTGAGAGATAATTTAGGAGTTTGGAATTAACATAGATACACTACTATGTATAAAAAGCCAACAAGGACCATTTGGCACAGGGAACTACACTTAATGCCCTGTAATAACCTGTAATGGAAAAGAATCTGAAAAAGAATATATATATATATATACTTGGTTACATATATATTGCACCTATGTAATTGAATCCGTTTGCTGTACACCTGAAGCTAACACAACATTGTAATTAACTTTACTTCAATTTTAAAAAATGGTTCTTTAGGAAGAAAGAGTGTGGTATGTCATAGCTTTTCTGAGTCTCTAGCTCCTCAACATGTAATAGCTCCATCCTCATACTTGAAGGATAATTTTGGGGGATATAGACTCCTTTGTTGAAAACTGTTTTTCTCACAGAATGATGATGGCATCCTTCCAGCTTTTGCTAATGAGAGCCCTGGGGTCAGTTTGACTCCTACATGTTTAAAGGTGAAACTCTCTTATTCTCCAGGAAAGTGTTTAGGCTCTTGTCTTGATTGTGGCTGTTCCAAACTTTGACCATGATGATGCTCATTTGCGGGCCCCTTATTCACTCCTTGCGCTGGATCCCCGGTGTGCCTTCACAAGCTGTTCTTCAGCTCTGAAGAATTATTTTGTTTTCTTATTTGAGAATGTCTTCCCTTCTGTTTTCTCTTTACTTCTTCTTTTCCTGGCTATTTCTCTTATGTAGTCATTAAACTAATTCTCTAACTCTCTTACCTCCCAACACTTTCTCTTGAAATTTCAGTTTCCATAATCCTATCTTTAATTTCCAAGTGCTCACATTTATTTTCTGGTTCTCCTTTCATAGCATCCTGTACTTGTTTAGGCATGTAACACCTCTTCAAATCTCCCTGATTACCTATTAGTTACTGAAAATTTCTTTAGTTTTCTGTTCCCTAAATTATTTATCTTTATTATGGAGTATCCCCCTTCCCAAATTTATCTGTATCTTTTATTCATGCCAGAGACTTTTATTTCCAAATGTCTGATGATCGTTTTCTTTTCGTATTTAAGAGTGAGGCTGGTCAGGTCAGGCGGCAGATTGGCAGTGAGCCTGCATCACACGAGGACTCCAGTATTAGAGGCGGAAGCCCTTGCTCTGGAGGCATTGGACTGAACCCTCCAACTGGGGGTGTACCCCTGGCTGCAAGCCTGCTGCTTGGGAACTGGCTGTTCCATGTGCCACAGGCCAGTCCCCCTCACTTCCGCGGCGGCTGTGTCTCCTGCCTTCTCTGCCCCTCACAGCATCTGCAAGGCCTGAGCCCCCTCTGGTTCTGCAAGGATGGTGTGCAGCTGTCTTGCTGCCTCTGTCCTCCACCCACTTGGTCAATGACCAGCCACTCTTTTCTCCATTTCTCAGCTCCTGTATGTTCCCTAACAATGCTTATCTGCAGTGACTTCCCTCCTATTCCCTTCATCCTTGGGAGAGTAAAATTTCCTCGTTACTTTGTAGTCATTTTAGTGGGGTCACAGAAGAGGTGGCAAATGCATGCGGCCAAGAATCTGTCTTTCAGGGGCATCTTCAGTCCCCTCTTAATGTGTCCGTTTTACCTTTCTTTCAGAGGGAAGCTCATTTTCCTTGACATAGGAGAATGAACAAATTAAGAGCTTTATTATTGTAACAAATGTCTCTACGCTTTGAGAACGGGAGACTTCGGGGGACCCCTTACTTCTCTGTTTGCTTGCTTTTGTTTCACCTGTCTCCTTGCTGCAGACACCATTTCCATACCTACCCAGTCACCCTGTCACAGACCTTTGCACTCTCACATCCAAATGCCATTTGTGTCTTGTCCTCTCAGTTCTAAGTCCCTAACATTTCTTAATTCACGGCTCCAGCTCCTTTGTCCAGGGGGGTTCCTCCTGCTCTGTTGCAACAGCATCTAAGGAAGCTGTCTGCCCACCTTTAATCCAGCTTCCTTATACTCTAAGCTCAGACCTGATTTTATCCCTCACTTTCATTAAAGGAAGGACATTTTAAAGCAATTAGTATCACCTCTACAGAAGGCTATTTGACAACATCCATCAAAATTATAACTGCACCTGTCCCTTGACCTGTAATTGCACTTCTAGGAAGTTTTCCTGCATATGGAGTTATTATTGTGTAAGATGACATATGTACAGAGTTATTTGTGGCAGCACAGTAACTGTTTATAAATGTAAAAGATTGGAGACAACCCAAATGACTATTAGTAGAGATTTGCTAAATAAATTAGAATACATTCACACCATCACCGAGTCCGAGCTCACTCTGCTTGCTGCAGGACAGGCCAATGAATCTGGGACATGAGGGGTTGAGACAAGGAGTATGACTTTATTTGTAAAGCTGGCTGACCAGGAATATGGCAGGCGAATGCCTCTAAATAACCATCTTAGCAGGGTCTGCATGCCAGGTTCTTGTATAGATCAGAGCTGGGGGTGGGGGTGAGGAAACAAAGTTAAAAGGCCATCAGTCTTGCAAATATCTCCTAGAATGGTAAGTTTCAAGCAGAGGATGTGTTCATTTCTTCCTTCTTGCCATCTGCAGGTGGACAGGGTTCTGAAAAAAGACACTTTTAGTTTAACAGTCAGGCAGAGGGGCAGGATTCTCTGAGGCAGCTCATTATGCATGATTATAATAATAAAACAACAAAAAGCAAGTCAAAGAAACAGTTCCAGCATGGAGTCAGAATTGGCTTTTCCCTGCAGCTATTCCCCAGTGTCAAAGTCTGTTCCACAGTCTTGTGGAAAGGGAGGCAAAGACCCTTCTAACTGTTATATAAGGTGGATCTTTCTGAGAGTGTCTGCCATTGGTGCCAATGTTCCAAGTGTTGACATTTGTCTTCCTTGGTTCCCCTTGTGAAGTGTCTACACCTGTAGACTTAGAAATATTGAACTTTGAACCCAGGAGGCAGCATCTCAAAGAATCTAGTGCTTTTCTACGTATGGGAAGATGCAAGAGTCAGGGTTCATTAAAATTATTTTCTTGATGTGCAGCTCAGCTATCTGGGGTCTATAATCCTGTGTTTTCATATTCTGAGCTTTCTCAGCACTCACCATAGGGAGTGGCCACAGTCTTATGGCTGCTAGATAGCAGATATTCTTCCTCAGGATTCACCAGCTTACTTTGGAGGGCTGCAACCACTAATGGCAGGAAAGTTTCCATTTTTCAGAAATCCTCCCCTCTTGGTTGGGTTTCCCTGATAGCTCCGTTGGTAAAGAATCCACCTGCAATGCAGGAGACCCCGGTTTGATTCCTGGGAGGGGGAAGACCTGCTGGAGAAAGAATAGGCTACCCACTCCAGTATTCTCTGGCTTCCCTTGTGGCTCAGCTGGGAAAGTACCCGCCTACAATGCGGGAGACCTGGGTTCGATCCTTGGGTTGGGGAGATCCTCTGGAGAAGAGAAAGGCTACCCACTCCAGTATTCTGGTCTGGAGAATTCCATGGCCTACAGTCCATGGGGTCCCAAAGAGTTGGACACAACTGAGCGACTTTCACTTCACTTTCCCTTCTTGGTCAGGAATTTGACCAATATTTGGGAGATACCTCGTGATCAAATTTTGTCCCACAGTGCTGGGAGACTCATTCCAGTTCAGGTGAAAATTTTTGAAAAGCCACTCTAGGTGCTAAATTTTGAACCAGGCCCCATCAATAATTAAAGATCTCTGAATTCTAATTCTAATCCAGGAGACATATTCCCTTGTTGCTTCTTCCCATACCTAGAATCACACTGTTGCAGTCATTTTATGTTACTGATGTGATCTATTTTCTCCTGGTGTCTAGCTAGATAAGTTTTGTTAAAGGCCTGGTTATACACTAGGTACTGTAAGAGACAAGCTTATAAATTAGACAGGATGGAAGTAATGCAGCTAGAAACATGACACGGTGCAGCAGGGAGACACAGAGCACAGTCTGAAAACAAGAACAGATGAAATGATTGCTGTAACTAGGTGTCATCCAGTTGCCTTAATCTAGGGGCCAATGGAGCCGTAACTGATTTGTCTGCTATCTGCAGTTTCATTGTGCTGGCCACGCACACTTATGCAAGGCTTAATCTCTGAGACAAGTGTGTGCTCCTGGCAGGATCAACCAGTTAGAGAGAGAAAAGTTTTCATTTTGCTTACAAAGGTATAATTTACCAAGTCACTGTAAGTCACAATTAGTTTAAGGAGAAAGTTTTCTTTATAACTGGGAAACACAGATGTAAACCAGTAATCCTTTTAGATAGAAACCATAGAAATTATTTTTTAATTAATTGATTTATTTGAGTTGGAGGCTAATTACTTTACAATATTGTGGTGGTTTTTGCCATACATTGACATGAATCAGCCATGGGCGCACATGTGCTCCCCAACCTGAAGCCCCCTCCCTCCTCCCTCCTCATCCCATCCCGCTGGGTCATCCCAGGGCACCAGCCCTGAGCGCCCTGTCTCATGCATTGAACCTAGACTGGCGATCTGTTTCACATATGGAATATACATGTTTCAATGCTATTCTCTCAAATCATCCCACCCTCGCCTTCTCCCACAGAGTCCCAAAGTCTGTTCTTTACATCTGTGTCTCTTTTTCTGTCTCGCATATAGGGTCATTCTTACCATCTTTCTAAATTCCATATATATGCGTTAATATACTGTATTGGTGTTTCTCTTTCTGACTTACTTCACTCTGTATAACAAGCTCCAGTTCATCCACCTCATTCAGTTCAGTTCAGTTCAGTCGCTGTTGTGTCAGACTCTTTGCGACCCCATGGACTGCAGCACACCAGGCCTCCCTGTCCATCATCAACTCCTGGAGTCCACCCAAACCCATGTCCATTGAGTCAGTTCAGTGATGCCATCCAACCATCTCATCCTCTGTTGTCCCCTTTTCCTCCTGCCCTCAATCTTTCCCAGCATCACAGTCTTTTCCAATGAGTCAATTCTCATCAGGTGGCCAAAGTATTGGAGTTTCAGCTTTAACATCAGTCCTTCCAATGAACACCCAGGACTGATCTCCTGTAGGATGGACTGGCTGGATCTCCTTGCAGTCCAAGGGACTCTCAAGAGTCTTCTCCAACACCACAGTTCAAAAGCATCAATTCTTTGGCACTCAGCTTTCTTTATAGTCTGACTCTCACATCCATATATGACCACTGGGAAAACCACAGCCTTGACTAGATGGACCTTTGTTGACAAAGTAATGTCTCTGCTTTTTAATATACTGTCTAGGTTGGTCATAACTTTCCTTCCAAGGAGTAAGCATCTTTTAATTTCATGGCTGCAAGCACCATATGCAGTGACTTTGGAGCCCAGAAGAATAAAGCCAGCCACTATTTCCACTTTCGCCCCATCTATTTCCCATGAAGTGATGGGACCGGATGCCATGATCTTAGTTTTCTGAATGTTGAGCTTTAAGCCAACTTTTTCACTCTCCTCTTTCACTTTCATCACTTTCTTCTTCACTTTCGAACTGATTCAAATGCATTCTTTTTAATAACCGAGTAATATTCCACTGTGTATATGTACCACGGCTTATCCATACTTCTCCCAATGGACATCTAGGTTGCTTCCATGTCATGGCTATTATAAACAGTGCTGCGATGAACATTGTGGGTACACGTGTCTCTTTCAATTCTGGTTTCCTCGGTGTGTATGCCCAGCAGTAGGATCGCTGGATCATAGGGCAGTTCTATTTCCAGTTTTTTAAGTAATCTCCACACTGTTCTCCAAGTGGCTGTACTAGTTTGCATTCCCACCAACAGTGTAAGAGGGTTCCCTTTTCTCCATACTCTCCAGCATTGATTGTTTGTAGGCTTTTTAATAGCAGCCTCTCTGACCAGCATGAGATGGTACCTCATAGTGGTTTTGATTTGTGCTTCTCTGATAATGAGTGATGTTGAGCATCTTTTCATGTGTTTGAAACCATAGAAATTACAACCATATTTGCACTTTACTCAGTTTTATGTAACTATTCCTTTTTGTTAACAGCTTTATGAAGCCATCAGTTTCCCTGTTGGAATTCTTCTATGTCTTTCCCAGTTCAGCATTATAACCTGAAAGTCAGAAACCTGTATTTTATCCAAACGTCCTTTTTATAAATCTTCTTGAAGAGGAGACATTTTTGCAAAGGCATCAGTGTGAATAACTGCCTGTAATGACAGGAGACTTGTGAAGGCAAGTTTAAATCTGATTACAGTGTAGTTGACAAAGCAACCCAGTTACTGCTGTGACATACAGTAACTTTCAGATATTTGGAATTATGACTGATAACATTCTACCAGGAGACAGATTTTAGGGAACTCCATATACTCTCTAGAATATCTGTAAAATTTACCATATAGCTTAAAATTTATTGCTCATGTGACAATACCTCTCACATAGTTTAACACACCAAAGAAACCTAGCTAGGTTAATGTCTTCCTTTGGGATGTTTCAGGGACCCTTTGAAACATCCCAAAGTTGGCTAGAGTTAATTTGATTTGAGAATTTTTGTCAAAAGAATCTTAAAAACCATTTAAAAATACAACAGGATCATAGCTTCCTGGAAAAAATAGTTATTTACTTAGGCAAAGTGATAATAAAAGATTCCAAAAGCAAATACAGAACAGATCACTTAAAAGGTAAAGGAACATAAAATATGTTATCAGGGGCAGTTTAGCATCTTTAGAAAATTTGTCTGTTTTGACAGAAAGAAAAACTAAATCTATGTTTTGCACCAGCTTACTTTAAAGATTCATTTACTCAATTAAACTGTTTTAAACTTAGTCCTGTGGAGAAGGCAATGGCACCCCACTCCAGCACTCTTGCCTGGAAAATCCCATGGACAGAGGAGCCTGGTAGGCTGCAGTCCATGGGGTCGCTAAGAGTCGGACACGCCTGAGCGACTTCACTTTCACTTTTCACTTTCATGCATTGGAGAAGGAAATGGCAACCCACTCCAGTGTTCTTGCCTGGAGAATCCCAGGGACGGGGGAGCCTGGTGGGCTGCCATCTATGGGGTCGCACAGAGTCGGACACAACTGAAGTGACTTAGCAAACTTAGTCCTGACTGATCATGTACAAAACCCTTTTGGGAGTCCATTTTCCATAAATATTTCATCCCTTAACTTATTTTAACACAATTTTAACTTTTGAGTTTTAGAATATGTGGAGAGATCCTAAAACATATATTTCTAAAAGTTCATGCAAAACTCTTTTCCTATTTGCACTTTCTTTCCTCAGAAGTTTCTTCATGCTGAGTTACTTTCCTTGCTGACATATCATGTCAGTGTCTGGCAAAACCGATACAATACTGTAAAGGAATTAGCCTCCAAAAAATAAATGAATAAATAATTTTTAAAAAATAGATCTTATTTAGCTTGTGTTAAACCTAAGCACAATGAAAGTATTATACTTAATATTGTATTTAATATGTTGATCACTTAAGACATGCCTATATTAATTACATCAACAAACTTTAACAATTAATACCAGGTACTAATTTAATATTGAATATTTCCCAGTTCTTGTGAACCTGAAATTCATTTAGCTTAATTTCTCTTGTACTTAGAATTGTTTGGTTTATAAGCACTTACTTTTATTTAAGCCAATTAAATAGAGCTCTTTCACAAATCAACCATGGCAATGTTATCCAAAGGCAAAAAGTGAAAGTGAAGTCGCTCAGTCGTGTCTGACTCTAGGTGACCCATGGACTGTAGCCTACCAGGCTCCTCTGTCCATGGGATTTTCCAGGCAAGAGTACTGGAGTGGGTTGCCATTGCCTTCTCCAGAGGACTTCCCAACCCAGGGATCAAACCCGGGTCCCCAGCAGTGTAGACAGACGCTTTACCATTTGAGCCACCAGGGAAGATACTACACTTGATCTTAGCAGCCAAAAGGCCAAATCCAGAGGGGCCTCAGTGCTTATTTTAAGATTTTAGTCCCGAGTCAGGCACAGCAATGTAAACCCCAAGTTTACGAAACGCTTGCATTAAAATTGGGTTTCTCATACATGGAACAAGTCAAGCTCACTTGGCTAGATGGCTAAATATTTGCAGAAAAAGGACTTAAGATTTATAATTACCTTGGACGAGCCAACTTCTAAATTATTTTACCTTCTCTAAAATTTGAATTTTAGAAGACAGAAGAGATGAGGTTCCTGAGAAGAGCAAATAGGACATTTGCATCTCACAGATACAGGCAAGTGCTTCCTAGGATGACTTTGTCTAACCTCTCTTTAATACCGAGGGGGAAAGGTGAAGGTAATAGAAACCCATCTCATAGCCCTGGCCTCCCAGGAAGGTGGCAGCCAGAGAAGCGGGCTCCGTGGCTGAACCAGTGTGTGCTGACACTGCACAGAAGTAGTCTTTCTGGAGGCAGATGCCCTAGGAGCCGGGTCTATTCTGTGACCCCCTTATCCTGCTGTGCGAGTCTTCAAGCAGCAGCTGCCCTAATAGCTTTTAAGTGCCTGACCCATGGCACACAAGTTTAATTGACCTGGTCCTCAGCTTAAAAGAGAAAGCAGAAAGGAGAGCCCTCAGCTCCTTGGGCGATAGCCACTCTGCCACAGTGGGCTGTGGGATCTTCAGAACACGCCAGAGTAACCCTGGCTAGAGTTCCTCAACTGCTTCTATAGCCACTAGCCTGTTTACAGAGGGTGTGAGGAGAGAGAAACAAGAGAGTTGCTGTGGGGTGGGCAGGAACCTTAGAGGAAGCCAGTCTCAGTTTAGCTTAAGCAGTTAGTACTAGGTATCTGCACATTACCAAATTACCACCGTAACCAAAATAAACCAAAACCTAGCTAGCTGGAAACTCACCTGATGTGACCTCCCAGTTCCATTAGATCTATGGTGTTTGTCCAAAATGCTTTATAAAAGGAGTTTTCCTTCACAGGGGAAGCTCCCCAAGCTGGAGCTGAAATTCTCCACTGTCAAAGTTACCCAGGGCTCCTATAGGGGACATTGGAATTGGACACCTCAAGTCCAAGGGAGCCTCCAGATCTACTCATTCATTCTCAGAGTGTTCCTCTCCTTTGCAAAGTACTTCTAACTGCAAGATTGCATAATTGTGAGCCATTCGTGGGCCATTGCTCTTCTGATCTCAACATATCTAATATATGCCCCAAAGAGCTTTCCTTTGGGGTAGATGAAATATTTCCCATTTCTATAAGTTTGATAGCACCAAAACACAAAAGATGTAGGCAAATTTCAACAAAGACAGCACAAATTCCAGCGTCGATGCACAGAGCAACTGTGCACAGTCCCAGCTCAGGAAAGTAAACTGACCCTACAAGACAAGTGAGCTAAGTCCAACTAGGTAGCCCACCCGCCTCAGAACCAGTTCCCCGGGGAACTGGTTCCAACTGAGGTAGAGTCCAATAATAATTCTCCTCTCCAACAGGGGACCCCACCAAATCGGTTTGTCCCATAAAGGAAAAATCCAAATTGAGGGGGAAATATGTTCCCAGTGTGCACACCAGAGCGACTCACCCTACAAATCAAGTCTGTTGACTCGTAACACAAAAGGGCATGCAAAGCCACAAACAAATCGACTGGCTGTCAAACTGGGGAGACTTATCCTATGAAACTGAGTTCACTGACTTGCAGAAGTTGGTCACTTCCTTGTTTCAAACTGCCAAGCACTGGGACAGCTGGTGCCACTTCCCAGAATCTTGAAGGAAAGATCAAGATGGTCCTGGCAGGTGCTAGGGCTTTGTCCCAATATTCCTTGACTGGGGCCAGCTAGCCTCTAGCAGCAAGGATCCTGGACAGCTAAGCCAAATTTGTTACCAAGTTCAAGCTCTCTCTGCTTGCCACATGACAGGCCAATGGATCTGAGAATGAGGTGTTGAGGCAAGGAATATGACTTTATTTGGAAATACAGCTGACTGAGAAGATGGCAGACTAATATCTCTAAATAACCATCTTAGTAGGGTCTGGATGCTAGCTTCTTTTATAGATCAGAGATGGGAGAGGTGAGGAAGCAAAGTAAAACAGCCATTAATCTTGCAAATATCTCCTAGAATGGCAAGCCTCAGGCAGGGCATGTGTTTATTTCTTCCTGGTTGGGAAGATCCCCTGGAAAAGGAAATGGCACCCCTCTCCAGTACTCTTGCCTGGAAAATTCCATGGACAGAGGAGCCTGGTAGGCTACAGTCCATGGGGTTGCAAAGAGTCAGACACGACTGAGCGACTTCACTTTCACTTCCTGCCATCTACAGGTGGGCAGGGTTCTGAACAAAGGTGCCTTAACAGTCAAGTAGAGGGGCAGGGTTCTCTGATACAGGCTATTATACATAAGTATAATAATAAAATCAATGGATAGCAAGTCAAAGAAGCAGTTCCACCATGGAGTCAGAATTGGCTTTTCCCTTCAACAATATGATGGAATAATATTCAGTCATAAAAAACTAAGAAAACTTTTTATATATTTATAGGGAATGGTATCTAAGATATACTAAGTAAAAACTGAAGGATGCAAAGTAAGGGACTAACACTTATGTAACATTTTTGTAAAGAGGGAAAAATAATATGTGTTTATCTTCTTATCTATGCATAAAGTTCCTGGAAGGTTACAAGAACATTTATTGAGTCCAAGGAGAGGAGATGCATGGTGGGGGATGGCATGAAAGGATATTTTCACTCTATAACTAACTTCTTGAGTCTTGTCTTTGAAAAAAATTATTTTGGCCATGCCACGCAGCATGTAGGATCTCAGTTCCCTGACCAGGGATTGAACCCACCCCTCTCATGCCTTCTGATTTATGGAGCACACGAATGTGCTATTAAAAATAAACAAATAAAAAGTAAAACTCCCTCTTTATATTATCTCAATTTAGTTTTTTAAGGCATTGTATCACACAAATGATTATAAAATAACTCATATGTTTATATATTCTGTGAATTCAGAATATGTTTAATATGACACAATCTTTTAATACGAAATATGTATTTTGCTGATTATATATTGCATGTTGTATCTATCCAACATATATTTGTTTTAAAGGTCTTTTTATAAGAAACTGTCTGAAAGGAAAACATCAGTGATTATTTCTGGGTAGTTGACATATAAATGATTTTAATTTTCTTCTTTATACTTTTTCCATTTCTCTGGTTTATATGCCAAAGGTATACTGCTTCTAATAATCAGGAAGAAACCATGCGTGCTCCCACTCCCCTCCCTCCAGGGATAAAGCTCGGTGACTTCAAAGTGTATTTTGAGGCCCTGCCTATGTTTCCCTCCTCTCCTATCAACCCTCCCACTGCCCCTACAGGAGGCTCTGGGACCCCTGAACAGGCTCCTCGGCTGTTCTCCATGTGCTACAGAAATGCAACCCAGACGTCAGTATCCAGCTCAAGTGTCCTCCCACCCAGACAGATCAGTGGCGCCCTCCTCTGTGCTCAGTGACCTCAGGCCTGGACTCCTTAGCATGTGGCCCTTGTTTCTTGAGTCGCTGGGCCCCCAGGAGCAGCCCAGGGGCTGACTCAGGATGAACGCCGGGAAGTACGGGCCCAGTGTTGCCCCTGTGGCTCTCTCTACCTTCCGCGAGACCGAGGTACTAAGAGAGCTACTGTTGGCTGCAAAGCTCACTTTGCTTTGGTGTCTCCTTTCTATCTGTGGGCTTCTGGGGTGTGACCTTGGTGTCCTGCCGGACCTGGCTGCAGTCCTTGTTCCCATCCCGGTGGGGCCCCCTACCTAATGGCACTCTTCACAGAGAGCTGCACAGAGAGCCCCCCAGCAGTCCAGTGTGAGGGGAACGCACTCTCCCCAGGGTGGCTGGTCTGCCCAAGACAGAGGAGGTGCTTTTCTCATATCTGTTGGAAAAAGTGGGGCTGGGAGATGTCTCTGTCCCAAAGACTTCCAATCCCCCCCAGGTGCCTTCTAGTCTTCTTTCCCACTCCTCTCCAGAGGGAAACTGGCTGGAAGGGAAGCAGATAGAAGCAGGAGGAGGAGGCCCAGTCAACCGTCCCCTTTCTTGGAGGATCTGAGCCTGTGCTTTGCCTCTTCACAGACTCACAGACTGGTACAGAGAAACAAAGCTGTCAGAGAATCCCACTCCTTCCCCGGCTCTCCGAGTGTGTATACCCAGTGATTCGCCAAGCCCTGCCCCCAGTCTGCGGGCAACTGAGCCTTAAGGGCAGAGAGGAGCAGACGTCAAATTCCTTTCAGATTCATCTATGCTTTCCCTTAAGCCCCGGCTTAAGAGATACTAACATTCTCCCCTAATCCGGCTGCTGTTGCTCTCATCCATATCCTTATTCCCAAAGAGATTTACTAAGAGGATAAATCTCAGTCCAAGAACTCAGACACTTGGCCCCACTTGCAGTGTCTGCTTTGTATGACAGTCAGGGCTAGGCTGGATGTGGCAGGCACACAACCCTGGAATGGACACAGGCATTTACCTATGAAATTCAAACTATTAAGGGTCTCCTCCATGCCCCGAATCTTTCCATTAATGACCAATAATGAGTAATATTTACTGAGTACTCAGTATGTGCCAGACACATTCTGGGTGCTTCTCCTGCATTAGAGAATCAAATACACTTGTTATAGTTCTGTTTGACACCTAAGGAAATGGAAGCAAGTGGCCCAGCTAATGAACTCAGCTAATGAACGGTTTAGCCGGGATGAACCCTCTGCCTCCAGAGCCTGCGCTCTTAACCTCAAGGCTATTCTTCCAGGGGAGAGGCCTTCTTAGATGCTCCGGGACCACTTTCTTGCAGCTGCTTGTAAAGTGCACCTATTCCAGGGGAGGGCCGCAGGCCTGCCTCGTCCACCCACTGGGGATGAATTGGTTTATCAGATCCTTTTCCCAAAGGGAGTTGGCAGTTGGCCTGAGGATGACCCCTGGCCTTCTTGAGAGGAGAGGGGGAATAGGGGGAATAGGAATATGGGGAGGGGGAATGGAACCTCGAAAGAGGGCATGGTGGTCAAGGAAGAGAGGATAGGGGTCCTTGGAGGCACACAAAGGTGATGGGGAGGAAGGGAGGAATGGGTACGTCCCCCAGCTCAACAGAGACAACTCCAGGGAAATAAGCCTGAGCAGCAGTGTGGGTTGTGTGTGAAGGGCCCCTGGGATGACCCCTCAGAGTGCATGCTTTTGGTGTGATTCCTGGTGTGAAACTAACTGAGGGCTTGGGGAGTGGACCGACCGAGGAGTGGAGTCGGGGAAGCAGCCCTCCGGACCTGACCGGGGCTTCAGGGTCCTGCAGGCCACAGCCTGACCCCTGACCCTCTGAGGGTGACCCAGGCCACTCATCAGAGCCCACAGTCTCATTCTGAGTTCTGACCCCCCACTCCCGACCCGGCCCAGCCCTTGGCTCTCAACGGAGTGAAGCGGGTCAGCGGCAGGGGCACGCTGCTGGGAGCCCTCGGTCAGCACGGCCTGGACGTGGAGGGCCCGCCCTTCCACTGCTCTCCTGCTGCTGTCCTGCAGGGAGCCCTGCGTGCGCGCAGTGATTTCACAGCCACGTGCAGAGGTGGACCAGATGACCCTCATCTGGTCTGTGAGGAGCTGAGCTCAGGGAAGTTGTCGTTTGCCCTGGAGTGCAGAGTAGCCAAGCCAGGATTCAAACCCAGAACTCCACACACTGAGTGTGGGTGTGGCACCCGTTTCAGTAATCTACAGCTATGCCCCAGGGATCCCCCACAGGCTGTAGCTTTGGGGCCCTAACCTCAGGAGTCCCTTTCCTCCCCAGACCCTCTGGCCACCAGTTCTCACACCTTTATTTGCTTCAGAATTGTCTGAGGAAGATATTTAAAACAAAATGCAGATTCCTAGAGTTCAGCCACCACAGATTCTGACTGTTGAAGGCTTGGACAGAGCCCAGGACTCTGCACTCTTAGCAAACCCCAGGTATCTCTGAAGCAGGAGATTCCTGATGCATCCAACTCTATTCACCATCTCAGAGGTGTCTGTCTCAAGCCTTTCCCATGGTTTGTGTGTGGGCTAAATCGCTTCTGTTGTGTCCAACTCTTTGTGACCCCATGGACTGTAGCCCACCAGGTTCCTCTGTCCATGGGATTCTCCAGGCAAGGACACTGGAGTCAGTTGCCCTGCCCTCCTCCAGGGGATCTTCCAGACCCAAGGATCAAACCCGCATTAGCAGGCAGGTTCTTTACCACTATGCCACCCGGGAAGCTCCCATGGAGAGGGCCCCTTTATTCTGCCTTTGTTGCTCAGTTTTCTCCCTCTGTATTTCAAATATTATCAAGGGTGATGGGAGACTCCTCTAGGTTGCAGATGGGTTCCCTTTGTCTTCCGAGGCTCCAGGCTGCTTCTCCTGGGTCTAGCACATAGGCAGGGACAGATGAGGGGACAGGACCACCTCTTGGGGTCTCAGCGGGAGCCTGAGGCTGTACCTCTGTTTTAGACCAGTGTGCTGCTCTCTTGGCTGAAATCACAAAACAGAACCCAGCTGCCAAGGCAGTGTTTCTCAACCTGCTCACATGCTACAGAATCCCCTCTTATTTGGCAAAAATGCAGATTCCTACCTCACCCTGATTTATTGAATTCGAGTAGGGGAGAATGCAGGGCCCGGAAATCTGCACTTGGCCAGCAGTCTGGTCAACTCTTACACATGGGAATGGCTGAGAAGTCCTGCTGTTGATCATGGACTGTGGAGTGTCACAGACATCAAATCCCAGGCCTGCCATGAGGTTGCTACGTGGACTGGAACTAATTCCTAACCTCTCATCTGTAAGACGAGAAGGCAATGGCAACCCACTCCAGTACTCTTGCCTGGAGAATCCCATGGACGGAGGAGCTTGGTGGGCTACAGTCCACAGGTTGCAAAGAGTCAGACACGACTGAGTGATTTCACTTTCATCTGTGAGACATGGCGTAATATGCCTATTTATTGGTCTTGCTGTGAGGATTCAATCAGACCCTGAGAAAATTGATTCAGAGCACCGGGCATCCAGCACTCGCTCTGAAGGCACACCCCATCGGTGGCAAAAAGGATGCATAAATGCCTCCCTGGGAGGGAAGCGCTGAACACTACTCACCCCACAGCAAACACAGCAGCTTTAAAAACGATTCTGACCCTGCCTTTCCTCTGGGGTGAGCTCAGTGAAGTTCCCAAGGTGACTAGGTCTGTTCCCACCCTCTGGTGTGGAGCCCTTCCTAGTCAGGATCAGGCATTGGCAAACCTCTGGTCGGCCAAGGTCCCTGGGATCTTCAGCCTTGCAGCAGGCTGCCAGGAACTGGGAGTCTACAAATCCTTCCTTTCCCGGGCTCCCCTAGTCTGGCCGATCCAAAGAAATGCCAAAACTTGTAAAAAGCTTCAGCCATTCATAACGGGTCAATTCCCTCGGGAAACGCTCCCAGCTCTGCTGGAAGCTTGCCAGGAGACTTGATGACTTCATGCTCTCAGCCCACACAATGGGCAGAGCAGGAAAAACATCCCGCCTGTCCATAGGCTCACATCCTCCTGGGGCCCCACCCTGCGGCTCCCAGAGTTTGGGGATGGCAGTGTGGAGGGAGGCAAAGGGATGCCAGAGCAGCTGAGGAGGAGGGGAAGGGGGTGGAAGCAGGACCAGATCTCCCCAGTTTGGCTGCCTCCGGAACCAGCTGGGTGGGTTAGATTACAAGTCAAATCTGCTTTTTCTGGCTCCCTTGCCAGTTCCCGGAGACCCACAGCTTAACAGCCCCGACACTGAAATGGACTAAAACCTGAGCTGGCAAACAAAGCTGTTCAGAGGGCAGTCAGCAGGTAAGCATACCCGGTGGGAGGCCTTGGTTCGCACTTAATTGACTGTGCAAGGTATTAAACCTCCCAGGCCCTCAGTTTCCACATCCATTGAATGGGAGTACTCCTGTATGTCCTATCTACTACACAGGGTGTTCTCAGAGCAAAATGGGCTACCATGCATAAAAGCACCTCAGTAACCATAAACACATTACTGGTGTCATTATCATTGCAGAGTGACTGGGGAGTGGGGTGGCATGCCTGGGGAGGCACACCCATGAGATATGGCCCTCTTCAGCCCAGGCAGCTGGCAACCTGAACCCAGTGAAGAGACCTAACAGACTGGAAACGTGGATAAGTGAGTGCTGACCACAGGCTGTGAGTGTTCAGACAGGCTTGGGGGGCGAGGTAGGGTAGGGTAAGTGGAGAGGGAGCTGCAGAGCGTTTACTGGAGAACTTAGCCAGAGGCATTTCCATACTAAGCTCTGTGTTTTTCCTTAGGTTATGTATATTTAGGGTGGCCTTTTGGAAAAGGGCTTCCCTGGTGGCTCAGAGGTGAAAGTGTCTGTCTGCAATGCAAGAGACCCAGGTTCAATCCCTGGATTGGGAAGATCCCCTGGAGAAGGAAATGGCAACCCACTCCAGTATTCTTGCCTGGAGAATCCCATGGACGGAGGAGCCTGGTAGGCTACAGTCCACAGGATTGCAAAGAGTCAGACACGACTGAGGGACTTCACTTCACTTCACTTTTGGGAAATGGAGGTTATAAGGGGCTAAGGCCCCCGTGAAGCCCTTGCATCAGCATTGGTGTAGGCCTATTTGGCGTCAACAGAACTGAGCAAGTAGTGCTCAAGGGATTGATCAAGGAAGGCTTCCTGGAGGAGGATTTGAGGCGTGCCTGAAAGGAAGACAGAGGGAAAAGGTTCCCACAAAACCCTAAAGTGAAAACAGACACGTTGATGAAAACTCGGGAGCAGGGAGGGCACTCTGAGGGCGTCTACACCCCCCACCCCCATCACTGTAGGGACGGGAGCACTGAGTCCCAGCACCTGCCTAAGGCCCAGCGTCTGGCTGAGCTGCTGCAGGAGGTGGGAGGGGATGTCCAGGCAGAGGCTGGAAGACTTGAAGGAGGAGTCACCTCCCAGGGAAAGGTGATCCTTGGTCTGCTAGCAGGAGAGGAGTGTGCAGTGGGTGGTCAGACACAGGACTGGAGAGAGAGGAGGGTCAGGGCTGGGACCCAGAGGGCACCCCGCTGGGGTACACACAGCCCCTTAGAGATGACGGTGGGAGCCTGCAGGATGTCGGAGGCCTCTAGGAGCACCTCTGTGGCCCAGGGCCACATTCTTTTGAGTATTCTGGGGGTGGGATGGGGGTTGGAGGAGTAGAGTATGGAAACACCTAGAAATAAGACTGACTTTACCCTGTGACTAAATGGCACGGGCCTAGAAAGGTCTTAACTCAAAGTTGAGGGTCACCTGGAGGCACTCACTACCTGGGAGCAGGCAAGGAAAGGAAAGGCTTGCAGAGGTGGGTTCCAGCAAGTTCCTAATGTATCGGATATTTCATTTCAATGTTAACTCATTCTCATTCGCGTCTTTGAACTATGAGGCCCAGAGATCCAATTCACTCTCTGAAAGCTGCAACACTAAGTACTGAGAGGCTGAGGAAGGGGAGGGAAGGTGGTCGTAAGTGAAAAGACCCTGGACAGGTTGCTCATGCCCTATGGGATTCTCTGGATTTGTGCGTTCCTTGAGGAGTTTACTCAATTCTGAATCTTTAGCACTTCACAGAGTGGTTTGGACCAAGAAGATTTTTAATAAATGTCTGTTAAAGAAAAAAAATGTGGACTTAGGTAATGGTTTGTTATCTAAATTTTAATGAGTGCCAAAGAATTGATGCTTTGAACTATGGTGTTGGAGAAGACTCTTGAGAGTCCCTTGGACTGCAAGGAGATCCAACCAGTCCATCCTAAAGGAGATCAGTCCTGAATATTCATTGGAAGGAATGATGCTGAAGCTGAAACTCCAATACTTTGGCCACCTGATGCGAAGAGCTGACTCACTTGAAAAGACTCTGATGCTGGAAACGGTTGAAGGTGGGAGGAGAAGGGACGACAGAGGATGAGATGGTAGGATGGCATCACTGACTCGATGGACATGAGTCCATTGAGTGAACTGCGGGAGCTGGTGATGGACAGGGAGGCCTGGCGTGCTGCAGTCCAGGGGGTTGCAAAGAGTTGGACATGACTGAGTGGTGAACTAAGCTGAACTGAATGTCATCTAAAATTTTTGATTTAGGTAATTGTTTGTTAAGTCCACAGTACCTCCTGACATACATCTGTTAGGATATGAATGAATGTGTGTGAGCATTCTGTCGTGTCCAACTCTTTGCAACCCCACAGACTGTAGCCCGCCAGGCTCCTCTGTCCAGGGAATTCTCCAGGCAAGAATACTGGAGGAGGAGTTGCCATTTCCTCCTCCAGGGGATGTCCTCAACCCAGGGACAGAACCCAAGTCTCTTGCATCTCCTGCATTGGCAGGAGGATTCTTTACCACTGCACCATTTGGGAAGCCCAAGGGACATCAGAATTTTGAAACTCTGGTGGCAGTTTGGAAGGATGGGTGGGTTCCCATGGACAGATGGGTTTTATTCCCTCCTGTGCTCCTACAACCCTTCCCCTTGAGAGAATGATGCTGGCTTCTACCCTAGGGGACAGGCAACATAGCAACAGTAACACTTAGGTGGTGCTTTTCTACGTGGCCAATAAATTCTGAGTGCTTTCCATGTATCTAATCATCTAATCTTCAAACTAATCCTGTGATCACCCCATTCTGCAAATGGGGAAACTGAAGCACAGAGAAGCCGCTTTTGATGATCCCACAATTAGGAAGGGATGGGGCCAGGATTCAAGCCGAGACAGCCCAGCACTAGAGCTCTGCTCTCGACCGTCACACTCCACTGCCTCTGTCGCTTAGGAACTCCAATCTCCCTGCCTCCTCTGGCACCCTGAAGCGGGGCGGTCAGTTCCGCCACCAAGCAGAACACCTAGCAGAGGTGTAGAAACACAGGCGGTTGACGGTAAACTTGAAGTCATCACCTCAAGGCAGGAAACAGCACTGGGCCCTGACTGCTGGGCCCTTCCTCCTGCTCCAAGGCAGCCCTCCTTCCTGTCCTCATCAGCTCCAGCTTTAGGAATTCCCACAGCCCAGAGTCAGCCCCAGGTCTAGAAAGGCCAAAGTGGTCTGGCCTCAAAGCAAACGGCCCCACTGGACGCTCCAGGCATCTTGCAATCCAGGTGGAAGGGTTTTGCAAGCCTACAACCGTAGTTGGCAACACTTCTCTTAGCACTCTGAGGGATGCTTCTTACCTGCAGGCTGTATCTTCCTGTCCTGCTTGGCAAAGTAGAGATCTGGCCCACCCCAAGACAGCTCCTTGCTATGCAACCTGGTAAGACTTGCCTGAAACACTGCATGCCACTGGAATTCCCAAGTGGTCCCCCATCCTCTGCTTGGATGCTTCTAGGGAGAGCTCACCGCCTCAAAAGGCAGTCAATCCACTAAGTAATACCTATGACCCAATGTTTTTATCATAAAACTCTTTGCATGTTTACTTCCCCAGCTATACTTAAAGCTCTGTGGAAACAAAACCAGGATGAGGTCATCCTAAAGTCTTGCAAAATCTTTTAGGTAGAAAGGACTTAATAGATTCTTGCTAATAGAGATCTTATCAAGGGTGAAGAATGCGAGAAAAAAAATATGATCTAATTTATCAGCTTGCAAACAGCAGAGCAGGGATCTGAATCCAGATTCCTGTATTTGGAGCCTTGGATGTGCAAGACTTCCCTGGAAACCCAGGACCCCACTGACACCTCCTCCAGGGAAAACATGGATGGTATAAAGTCTTGGTTGTGTCTGAAGAAAAGCAAAAAAAAAAAAAAACTCTTGGTACATTTTTTTTCAAATGAACAACTCCCCCTCCCCCAAGTAACCCAGACCTCATGAGAGGAAGCAAAGACCACATCCTAACTGACGCTGAGACTCTGAGTTCCTGCAAGTGGGGTCTCAGTCAGGGTTGAGTTGGTGTCCCAGATACTGGAAACACAGCGCAGCGTGTGGTCAGGAAGTCTTGGATGAATAATGAGTGAATGTGGGTGGGAGGAGCTCGGAGACGGGAAGATGAGGGGCTGGGCTAGAGGCTTGAGCAGGGAGGAGCGCTGATGGCATCCTAGAGGGCTGAGCGTGTCCCTGCCACTCGCATGGGTCCCCGAGCGACACAGCTGCTGCACAGCCATGCCTCGTGCTCACCTCACCAGGACGAGGCAGACGCGGGTGCAGGAGAAAGCAATGGTGCCTGGCGTCGAGAGAACTTCCAGGGACTGGGGGCTGGGTGAGCAGCTAGGAGAGGCTTCCTTAAGGCAGAGGCCGCATTAGATGATTCATCTCTGGACATGTGTTACTCCTGGAGGCCCCGCAGCAAGAGGAAGGGACAGGGGAGGAGCAGAAGGAGCGGCTGGCAGAGGGGAAGGGGCAGAGAGATAGAAGTCACCAACAAGTGGCCTCTGCAGTCCCTCCAGCCGCCGCCTGCCCAGTCCGTCCTGTCTGAGGAGAGCTGGCGCCCCCTCCCTGGAACAGGGCACCACCCGTCAAAACGGACATCACCCACAGTGCTGGCGTGGCAGCTGGGCCCCCAGTGCCCAAGGCTGCCTGCTGAGTTGGTGGGGAGGCCCGGAGGGTCCTGAGGAGGGGCTGGGCAATGGCAGGGGCCATGCGGTGGGATGGGGCGCAGGGCCTCGCCCTCTGGGGCTTCTGGCGGCCTGTCAGCCATGCCCGCAGGTGACCCGAGGGCAAAGGCCTGCTCCCAGTTGCCAGGAATGCAGCAGGCAAGCCAGGTGCCAGCTGCCCACACAGCTCTGGCAGGCAGGGGCTGTCCTGTGAGCGCCGTGCCTCGGGGTGGCAGGCGAGATGTGAGCTCTGACAACCCCCTTGCTCCGTGGGGCCCGGAGCCTCAGGCTTGCTGCGGGAAAGGAGCGAGAGTCCAGTCTCAGGGCTCTGCTCCCAGGGAGACTCCGCAGACGAAGCCTCCCAGTGTGTGTGAGGGTGGGGGAGGTGGCGGTCGTGGATGCTACTGGCCTCTCTCAGCCTTTAAAAGCAGGGCTTCCCAGCTCAAAGTGAGATCCAGAGTCCCTCCCATGCCCCACAGGACTCCATCCTCGCTACGCACTGGGGTCAACTGGGGAGCTTTTAAAAAAGTGACTGATGGGGCTTCCCTCATGGTCCAGTGATGACTCCATGCTTCAATGCAGGGGGTGCAGGTTCGATCCTTGGTCAGGGAACTAAGATCCCACATGCTGCAGACTGCGTACAGCCAAAAAAAAAAAAACAAAATTTTTTTTTTTTAATTTCTGACACCTGGCCCCACTGCTGGAAAACCTGTGAATTTCCAGCATGGAAACCTGGAACCACACTTCCTACATGCTCGATGGGTGCGAGGTGCAGAACCACCTGTCCCTCCACGCGTGCCAGCCCACCCGCCACCCCGCCGGGCCACTGTGCTTCGTCCAGCCCAGCTGCCTCCTCATTCATCCTCACGCACTCTCCCTTGGGGGTCTTCGCTGGAACACTCTGCCCTTGAGGGTCCACACAGCTCCCCACTGACGAGGCACTGCTCTCCCCAGTCTCACCAGAGGCCCTTGACCACACTGCGCCATCACAAGGCCCCTGACTCTGCTTGATTCTGCCTCCTCACAGCTGAGCCCTTGATATCGGGGTGCTTAATTTGGGTAATGCTTTTCCCCCTCACCAGAACATCAGTTCTGCAACAGCAGGGACAAGGCGATCTTGCTCACTGCCCCGTCCTCTGGGCCCAGCACCGTGCCTGGCACACAGCGGGCGCTTGACACAAATCTGCTGAGAGAAAGGTCATCCACGCCAACAGGTCTGAGCTCCTGCTGCTGCAAAGCGAGGGTGCAGGGTCCCGCAACTCGGTGTGCTGGCTCCCAGCTGGGGGCCAGGCCGGGACAAATTCCTGGAGCTGAAGATCTGCTCTGGAGACCAGGGCTCGGAGGATGCTACGTTGCGTCAAGACAGGAAGCAGAGGTCTGAGCAGAGGTGAAGGTGCAAAGATAGCCCAGAAGGAACTGAGCTGCTTCGAGGAGGAAGGAAAGGAAGTCTGGCACGTGCCCCACACCTGGAGCCCAGCAGGCAAACAGGGCGGTGCCCGTGGTCAGACCAGCAGCCCTGACCACCCAGACCAGAGAGATGGCGTGACTGAGAGCCGCAGGAAGGGAAGAGGTGGCCCCAGGGCCGAGCCCAGCCTCCCCCTGCAGCACCGCTGAGGAAGACCTCCTGTCAGCAGCTGAGGGCCCCTGCAGGGCGCCGTGCCCGTGCCAGACGGGCTGGTGTGGTGAAGGGAGAGCCTGCGGGTGCCCCAGGCGCTCCTGACCCATCCCAGGGGCAGAAGACGGCAAAGGGCGGCCAGAGGGGGAGATGGCCAGCCAGGGACTCCAGCCGAGGGGCAGGCCGCCGCTTGGAAGAGGCGTATGAGAATGACGGTGGGGCGCCCAGAAGACAGAGGGGCCAGGACACCTGCCCCGTGTGGTGGTGGTCTGGCCACTGGAGAGGCTGAGGACAGCCCTCAAGGCCCGTCTGCCCGTTGCTCACAACCATCACTCCACCAGCTTCCTTCTCTAGTAGCATCCTTTTTCCTCAGGCACTGATCACACAGGAGGCCTGGGGGGAGCCTCCCAACTCCGCCCCGGAGCTCTCTGGGGCAGAAACTCAGAGTGCTGTGATGTCTGCACAAAGACCCCCAGAGGGCCCTCGACCGGAGAGGACAGGAGCTGCTGCAGCAAGAGCAGCCGCCCTGCCCCTCCAGACTCTGAGGGCCCGGCACCTGTGTGGACCCCTGGGTGCCGCTGCCCGGGGTACAGTGGTGGCCTCCGGTCCCAAGAGGAGCTGCAGCGAAGCAGCATCTGCTCCAGCTTCCCTCCTGTGTGCTTCTCTGGTCCGCCCCGCTTCTCTCTTCGCCCTCCTTGAAGACCCACAGCTGCGGCGGCTGACAGACCTGGTCTCTAATCTGCCGTGGGACCCCAGGCGAGTCATTTAACCCCAGGGAACCTTGCTGTCCTCACCAGCGAAACGGGCAGAAAGGGGGCTGCTGTGAGGCTTCGACGAGAGGCATGGTGGTGGCACATAGTAGGGAGCTCAGCAAACCTCAGGTCTTGCTAGTCTCCTCCCAAATTCAACTTCAAAAGCCCAACCCAGATCTCCACCAATGTGGTTCCAGTTTGGTGACCGGCTGCCTTTAGGAGGTGAGGGGATTAAGGCTGGCAGAATCAGTGTAGAGAACCAGGCCCCGATCTACCCTCTACGTCTATGGTCTTGGGCATGCCACCCGACCCTTTAACACGAGCTTCCTCCCATGGGAAGCAGCCAGCCCTCACGTGTGCCAGCAAACTGGAAAGTTCTCAGTGTGAGGCATCAGATGCAGCCTGACATTCTCAGGGTGGTCTTGGGGAGAACAAACCTGGACACTGAACTCAGCACGACGCTGAGAACTCTGGGAGATAAGTGTGAAAGGCGGTGTGAACAGACCCAGGGTAAGGGGGCATCTGGGAAGCAGGAAGGGGAGTCAGGTCTGTGCAGTTACCGTTGGGCTGGAAATACAGGTCTGTGCCCTAGTTCTGCTGTGCTGGCCTTGACCATTCTCCACGTCAGCCCTCTCTTAAACCTTCCTCCCTGCCTCCCAAGAAGTCAGAGACTCACTCGGTTGGGGGAGCACAAAGGTCAGCTACATCAGACAGAACCCAGACCCTTCCCCAGGACCCCTGGCAGCAACTCTGGCCGCAGCAGCCACAGAACCAAGTCCCAGGCCTCTCCTGCACCCATCCCAGGGTACCCGGGACTGACTGCCAGCCCTGAAGGCAGCAGCATCCAGAATACAGCAGGGAGAGTACAGGGCACCAGGTGCATGGCCCAGAGTGGGCTCAGGGACACACGCTTACCATCTCTCTCCGCTTTATCTGCACAGACACAAGCCTGGCCTGCACTCAGGGGCCTGGGGAGGCCCTTCTGTCCCCCACCTTTGGCATCAGTTTGTCAACATCAGCTTTTGTGCAGAGACTGCTCACTCCTTTCTGTACCACATGAATTAAATATATTATCTGTCTTTATGCTGAGTCACAGGACATTCACAGTACAGTGGTAGGAGGTGGGGGGGTTACTTATGGGGAAGCCAAGACCCTCCAGGGCCACTCTTCAGGCAGAAGAGGGTGGGCAGGGGGCCTGGGCTCCCTTTGGCCTTGACATCTAAGACCCAGCCCAGTGTTGAGACTTTGGGAATACAAGAGGCGTGCTCCATAGCAGGGTAGAGGCACCTTCTCAGGGGCCATGGCCCCACACACTCCCAGTCCCCTGGGGCTCAGGGTAAGAGTCAATCCCATCCCGCCCCACCTTCTTGACCTCAGACGGTGGGCCTGGCCTCCTCTGGGCATGGGGAGGCTCCAGAGAGGCCAGAGCAAGGACAGAACCCTGGGCACTGGGGAGGAAGGCTGTGCCAACACCACAGAGCTGGGGCCGGCCTGACACCAGGCTCAGGGTGAGCCTGCACACCCAGGTGCTGCCCGCAGGATGCTGGTCCAGGGTGGGCCCACCAGCACTCAGGGATGACAAGCAGGAAGAGCTCTCGGGAGAGGGCAGACTGGTAGGAGCGGGAGACAGAGCTCCCAGGGCAGTGCGTGCTCCACCGCCTACAGTTCAAGGCTATCCCGCTCAGACTGGGGGGGAGTGCGGGCTCCACCGAGCTGCAGGAGCGTGGCCAGGGAGCCAGGGCCCCACGGGACTGGCTGGGCCACCAGCAGCGCACAGGACCCCTGGCAAGGAGCGGGCCGTGGGGACAAGTCGGGGGGAATGGGAGGGGGTGCGGCTCTGTCGCTCTGGGGACGGCCACCCCCGCAGGTGGGAGGGGCTTTGGCACAAACGTCGGCACCCAGGGTTCCAGGGTTCCAGGGTCCCAGACAAGGTGCCATGTCGCGTCCTGCTCTCAGAGGGGAACCAGGGAAAGATGTGCGGGCTCCCGGGGCCGGAAAGGGTCTCAACCAAACTGACGAGGCAGGCAGGCAGGCAGGCCCCCGGGAGGTTGGGGGCACAGTGGCGCCCGTGTCCAAGGCACAGTGCTCAGCTCAGCCTCTGGACTCTCCAGTGCCTGTGGGTTCCCCGCGGGTGCCCAGGGGCTTCAGGGTGGGAAAGTGCCTGAGGTCGCTCCCTGCCCACATGCCTGGCCCTAGGGCAGGCGGTGGAGGGGTGGTGTCTGGGCCAAGGGCACTGGGGAGGCACGTGGGGAGCAGGGAGAGGAAGCAGCCACGGCCAGCTGGGCTGCCCGAGGTCTCTCGGGCCAGCCACTGGCCCTCACGCCTCTGTCCTCCGAGGCCGCACGGGCCCCATCCTGCTACAGCTGTGCAAGGCGTGACCTCTCGGCCCTGGCCACAGGTGGGCAGGCGCAGCTCAGAAGATGCTCTGTCGGCGGTTCTTCCCTCGCCCTGGAAAATGGAAGGAAAGACGTGGGGCTGCAAGGAGGAGGCGGGGGCCAAGGTCGCCTGAGATCAGCAGGGGTGGACTGCTCTGCCAGAGCCAGCAAGAGCATGTGCTCAGGAGCTGATCAGTCCTGAGCTCTAATCCCATCCCTCTACTCACTCACTGTGTGAAATTGCAACTAAGCCTCCCAGAGCCTCAGTCTCCTTGCCTGAGAAATGGGGAGCACTAACCAATGGTATGGACTTCAAGGAAAATTTTAGGATTAAATAAGATGCTATATGGAAAGCACTTATCACGTCTGAGGCCATCAGCTAGTCTGGAAATAAGTACAGTTCTCCCAGGATAGAGGCTACAACAAGAGCTCAGAATTTGCCGAGAGAAAGCACCAGGAAATGGGCACACCTTCATGGGGCTACTCTCAGATGCGGCCTTCTGTTTGGGGTGCGGGTTGAGGAGGAAGACACAGGGAGGAAGCCTGGGCAGCAGATAGGGAAACCAGCCCTGCCCTGCTCCCTGCAGGCCCCCGGAAGAGAGGCCCAGGGCGGGGGAAGAGCCCCCATCTCCCAGCCCTATCTTTGTTCCTCAGAAAGGCAAGCGCTGCCTGCCCTGGCCTCCTCTAGTCAGGGAGAGCAGTGGGGAGGACAGGTCCCTACCTGGCTGCTGGAAGGCCAGGCCCCGGTAGCCGGGGTCCTTCTGGAGCTGGATCTCCTTCAGGGAGAAGAGGGAGGCAGCTGCGGGCAGAGAGGGCACAGGCTGGGAGACTGCTCAGTGAACCGGCTCCACTCCTGCAGTCTGCAGCCCCTCGCCCACCACACGCGGGGAGCTGGGGCACCCCTTCAGTCGGGCTGGCAGCCCCAGGATGACCGGGTTTGCTCCCCTCATTACAAAGGAAAACCCAGAGACAAGGAACCAGGCTGCTCAGCCAGACCTGGGCCCTGGGCTCTAGGCTCTGCTGCCTCCTTGCCCAGACCACTGTCCTGCTCCCGGGTCCAGGGAGGCCCCTCGAGCCTCCCCCTCACACTCACTGTCTTCCAGCTGGTGCACACGCTCCCCCAGAGACCGGAAGTAGGGGTGCCTCAGGGCCGCCTCTGCTGACACGCGGCTCTTGGATTCATACTGAAAGGCAGAGGGTGGTGGCTGCAGGGACCCCTCTGGCAATATGACCTCTATGCTTAGTTCCCTGGCCCAGATGAGAGGGCCAGTCTGACCTGAGCAACCCTTCGGGTCACCTAGCTGCTGCTGCTGCTAAGTCACTTCAGTCGTGTCCGACTCTGTGCGACCCCATGGACAGCAGCCCACCAGGCCCCTCCATCTCTGGGATTCTCCAGGCAAGAGTACTGGAGTGGGCTGTCATTGCCTTTTCCACCTAGCTGCTAGCCCAGCTCAAGACTGGCCCAGAGCTCAGGGTCCCAGCTCCCCAGCCACCAGGAAAGAACCAGACATGGGACTTAAAGAAAATGATCTCTTTTGGGGATGGAAATACGATGCAAAAGGATACACAATTATAATTTGAATACCAGTAATACTAACAAGTAATACTAAGAACCACCCTTACCAGGCGCTTAAGCAAGGCAGGCACCGTTCTAAGTGTCTTCAACAACCTCACTTTACCCTCACAACCATCTTACAAGGTGTGAGTGATTCACTCTGCTGTGCAGTTGAGCCAAGCGAGGCACAGCTGAGTTTTGGAACCGGCCCACAGGCTAGCAGCTAGGGTTTGAACTGGGGTTTCGGTTTGGAGCACGCCTGCTCTGAAGTCTGAGGAGGCCGGCGCTCCTCTCGTGCTGGGGGGCTGGGGGTCCCAGGGAGCCCCAAGCCGGGCCGGGGCTGGGACCGGGGGCCAGGGTGACGTCCTGAGGCCTCAGCTCCCTGCCTGCTGAGCCACGGCCGGCAGGGAGCACACTCACCAGGAGGAGGCTGCTCAGGAGGTTGATGCCGTCAGGGTCCAACCTGCGGGAGGAAGGAGCTGGCTCAGCGAGGGCGCAGCGAGCCC
>SJXQ01003053.1:677296-697649 GCA_006408695.1 Aepyceros melampus | reverse complement strand
CTTCAATTTCTGCCATAAGAGTGGTGTCATCTGCATATCTGAGGTGATTGAGATTTCTCCCGGCAATTTTGATTCCAGCTTGTGTTTCTTCCAGTCCAGCGTTTCTCATGATGTACTCTGCATATAAGTTAAATAAGCAGGGTGACAATATACAGCCTTGATGTACTCCTTTTCCTATTTGGAACCAGTCTGTTCCATGTCCAATTCTAACTGTTCTTTCCTGACCTGCATACAGATATCTCAGAAGGCAGGTTAGGTGGTCTGGTATTCCCATCTCTTTCAGAATTTTCCACACTTTATTGTAATCCACACAGCCAGAGGCTTTGGCATAGTCAATAAAGCAGAAATAGATGTTTTACACAGCTGGAAATATGGTTCAGCATAACAGAGACCAAATGAGGAAATGTCCAAATTATTTTACACGTTATATGATAATTCCAAGATTTTCAAGAATTTTAAATTTTGTAAAGTTGAAGAAGAATATTTAATAAGACAAAACATTTCCCATGTCTGAGGTCAGAGGCAGTGGCCGAGAGGAGCTACCTGATGCCCGAGGTCAGGGCAGGCAGCTGAGAGGAGCTACTCCACGTGCAAGGAGCAGTGGCTGTGCAGGTACAGGAGGGTTGAGAGGAGCTACTCCATGTTCAAGGTCAGGAGGGGCAACCTCATCCAATGTAAGGAGCAGCAGCTGTACTTTGCTGGGGCAGCTGTGAAGACATACCCCATGTCCAAGGTAGGAGAAACCAAAGTAAGACAGTAGGTGTTGTGAGAGGGTATCAGAGGGCAGACACACTGAAACCATAATCACAGAAAACTAGCCAATCTGATCATACACACCACAGGCTTGTCTAACTCAATGAAACTAAGCCATGCCATGTGGGGCTACTCAATACGGGTAGGTCATGGTGGAGAAGTCTGACAGGATGTGGTCCACAGGATACGGCAAACCACTTCAGTATTCTTGCCTTGAGAACCCAATAAAAAGTATGAAAAGGCAAAATGATAGGATACTGAAAGAGGAACACTGCAGATTGGTAGGTGCCCAATATGTTACAGGAGATCAGTGGAGAAATAACTCAAGAAAGAATGAAGGATGGAGCCAAAGTAAAAACAACACCCAGTTGTGGATGTGACTGGTGATAAAAGCAAGGTCCGATGCTGTAAAGACCAATATTGCGTAGGAACGTGGAATGTTAGGTCCACGAATCAAGGCAAATTGGAAGTGGTCAAACAGGAGATGGCAAGAGTGAACGTCAAAATTCTAGGAATCAGCAAACTAAAATGGACTGGAATGGGTGAATTTAACTCAGATAACCATTATATCTACTACTGTGGGCAGGAATCCCTCAGAAGAAATGGAGTACCCATCATGGTCAACAAGAGATTCTGAAATGCAGTACTTGGATGCAATCTCAAAAATGACAGAATGATCTCTGTTCATTTCCAAGGCAAACCATTCAATATCATGGTAATCCAAGTCTATGTCCCATCCAGTAACGCTGAAGAAGCTGAAGTTGAATGGTTTTATGAAGACCTACATGACCTTTTAGAACTAACACCCAAAAAAGATGTCCTTCTCATTAGAGGGGGCTAGAATGCAAAAGTAGAAAGTCAAGAAACACCTGGAGTAACAGGCAAATTTGGCCTTGGAATGCGGAATGAAGCAGGGCAAAGGCTAATAGAGTTTTGCCAAGAGAACACACTGGTCATAGCAAACACACTCTTCCAACAAGACAAGAGAAGACTCTTCACATGGACATCACCAGATGGTTAACAGTGAAATCGGATTGATTATATTCTTTGCAGCCAAAGATGGAGAAGCTCTATACAGTCAGCACAAATGAGACCAGGAGCTGACTGTGGCTCAGAAAATGAACTCCTTATTGTGAAATTCAGACTTAAATTGAAGAAAGTAGGGAAAACACTAGACCATTCAGGTATGACCTAAATCAAATCCCTTATGATTATACAGTGAAAGTGAGAAATAGACTTAAGGGATTAGATCTGATAGGCAGAGTGCATGATGAACTATGGACAGAGGTTCATGACACTGTACAAGAGACAAGGATCAAGACGATCTCCATGGAAAAGAAATTACAAAAGCAAAATGGCTGTCTGGGGAGGCCCTGCAAATAGCTATGAAAAGAAGAAAAGCAAAAAGAAAAGGAGACAGGAAAGATATTCCTATTTGAATGCAGAGTTCCAAAGAAGAGCAAGGAGAGATAAGAAAGCCTTCCTCAGTGATCAATGCAAAGAAATAGATGAAAACAACAGAATGGGAAAGACTAGAGATCTCTTCAAGAAAATTAGAGATACCAAGGGAACATTTCATGCAAAGATGGGCTAGATAAGGGACAGAAATGGTATACACCTAACAGAAGCAGAAGATATTATAATAAAGAAGTGGCAAGAATACACAGAAGAACTATACAAAAAAGGTCTTCAGGAGCCAGATAATCATGATGGTGTGTTCACTCACCTATAGCCAGACATCCTGGAATGTGAAGTCAAGCAGGCCTTAGAAAGCATCACTACGAACAAAGCTAGTGGAGGTGATGGAATTTCAGTTGAGCTGTTTCAAATCCTGAAAGATGATGCTGTGAAAGTGCTGCGCTCTATATGCCAGCAAATCTGGAAAACTCAGCAGTGGCCACAGGACTGGAAAAGGTCAGTTTTCATTCCAATCCCAAAGAAAGGCAATGCCAAAGAATGCTCAAACTACCACACAATAGCACTCATCTCACATGCTGATAAAGTAATGCTCAAAATTCTCCAAGCCATGCTTCAGCAATATGTGAACTGTGAACTTCCAGATGTTCAAGCTGGTTTTAGAAAAGGCAGAGGAACCAGAGATCAAATTGCCAACATCCGCTGGATCATGGAAAAAGCAAGAGAGTTCCAGAAAAACATCTATTTCTGCTTTATTGACTATGCCAAAGCCTTTGCTGTGTGGATCACAATAAACAGTGGAATATTCTTCAAGAGATGGGAATACCAGACCACCTGACCTGCCTCTTGAGAAACGTATATGCAGGTCAGGAAGCAACAGTTAGAACTGGACATGGAACAACAGACTGGTTCCAAATAGGCAAAGGAGTCCGTCAAGGCTGTATATTGTCACCCTGCTTATTTAACTAACTTATATGCAGAGTACATCATGAAAAATGCTGGGCTGGAGGAAGCACAAGCTGGAATCAAGATTGCCTGGAAAAATCAAATACCTCAGATATGCAGATGACATCATCCTCATGGCAGAAAGTGAAGAGGAACTAAACAGCCTCTTGTTGAATGTGAAAGAGGACAGTGAAAAAGTTGGCTTAAAGCTCAACTGCTGGAGTCCAGCTCCAGCAGCCAAGGAGTCAGCCTGAAGGGGTGAGCAGTGTTGGTGGAAATGATGTAACCTCTGTCTCAAAGTATGGGACTACATGTTTATTTCAAGCCTCAGGTTTTCTTTTATACTTTGATAAAAGCATTAAGTCAGAGGTTTGACATTTTTAGTTTCTCCCATCCAGATTTATCATCTCCAGAATTCATTGTTGCCCTATTAACAGAGTTCCTGCTTCAGCAATTCTCAGAATCGGCTTTACTATTATCTACTTCCTCTTATGTGTCCTATACTTAACTTGTGATTGCATTGTAACTCATGCTACATACCTCAGTTTATTTCTTATCTTTCTAAATCCTGTGTGCCCCTAGCATCTTAAGATCACTATCTCCTAAAAAGGCTTCTAGCTATTCTTAATTATTCCTAAACTGTAAGTTCAGCAAACTTCTTTTGCCATAAACATTCCCCTCACAAACAGGTCTCAGATAACAATCCTTCCCATGGCCTCAAGCTGCAGCCTACGTGCTCATTCTGGAACATTCTTTGTAAAGATTCTTAAACAAATGTCAATGGTTACTTTAGAGAATATTTTCTGGGCACAACTGAAGAAGGCTTTGTGCTTTCTCATGCTGCTCTCAAGAACAATAAGCACCTTAACATTCTTTCCAGCCAATTCAACCAAAGAAAGGAAGAAACAAGTCAGAATCACAAGAGCTAACTCCTTCATCCTGGGTCCGTGCCTGTGGGACAAGGAGAGGGGGTTAGGAGCCGTGCCTCCATTGTGTCAATAATGTCTAACACGGCTCACAACACTCAACATTCAGAAAACAAAATCACGGCATCTGGTTCCATCACTTCATGGGAAATAGATGGGGAAACAGTGGCATCAGTGTCAGACTTTATTTTGGGGGGCTCCAAAATCACTGCAGATGGTGATTGCAGCCATGAAATTAAAACACACTCCTTGGAAGGAAAGTTATGACCAACCTAGATAGCATATTAAAAAGCAGAGATATTACTTTGCCAACGAAGTTCTGTCTAGTCAAGGCTATGGTTTTTCCAGTGGTCATGTATGAATGTGAGAGTTGGACTGTGGAGAAAGCAGAGTGCCAAAGAATTGATGCTTTGTTCTGTGGTTTTGCAGAAGACTCTTGAGAGTATCTTGGGCTGCAAGGAGATCCAGTCAGTCCATCCTACATGAGACCAGTCCTGGGTGTTCATTGGAAGGATTGATGCACAGGATGAAACTTCAATACTTTGGCTACCTCGTGCGAAGAGTTGACTCATTGGAAAAGACTCTGATGTGGGTGGGATTGGGGGCAGGAGGAGAAGGGGACGACAGAGGATGAGATGGTTGGATGGCATCACCAACTCGATGCACATGAGTTTGGGTGAACTCTGGGACTTGGTGATGGACAGGGAGGCCTGGTGTGCTGCGATTCATGGAGTCACAAATAGACATGATTGAGTGACTGAACTGAACTGAGCTGAAACATTTATCTTAACTTTATTTATGCCTTGCCAAAGATTTTGTTACCTGGCTATTTTGATGTAAAGTGAATATTTCCAGTAGAAAGCAAATCTTCTATGTAAAAATAAATGTCTTCATTTTATATTCTAAGCAGAATGTCACAATGAAGCACATTTCTGGCTTACTTGGCTGCTTGGATTTATATATAATTTCAAGTTCTATTGGATAATTATTTTCCTAATTCTGGATTCCCAGATTAGACTTTTACCTCTCTAGAGATTTCCAATGTTGCCCCACATCCAGCACTTATATCCAGTAATCATTGATAATAACCAATTGTCTATTTAATGCTAGATTTCCTAAACATTTTTGATGTTAATTTGTTATAAAATATTTTCCCCATAAAGATTTTTTTAATCAATGTTATTTTCATGAAATTGTCAATAAGTAAAAAACATATTTAAACCTGAAACTAGTTTATTAAATGACTTATGTATTAGTTCAGCTAGTAGCTTTCATTATGCTTAGGACTACCTGGTAGGATGTTGGATTCTTTTAGAATATAATTTCTGATTTCATGGTGTCCTTGATTGCCATGGATGTGTACTGCTTACAATCTGACAAGTTACTATTTGTTGTTACAATCCCTTCGTGTGTGTGTCTTGAGTAGATTTGTGTTTGAAAATAGGCAATTTCTAATACTTTTCCATAGAAATTTTGAAATGCATAAGCAAACTAATTTTAAAGTCACAATTCATTCATGTTCTATAAATATACTTGAAAACAAGATTGAAAATTCTTAGATCCAATTTGTAGACCATTATGATGGTGGAAGCCCCCTGCTGTAGCTATAGGGATATGAACCCTCAAGTGTGCAAACCAATATATATCTTCATGTGAGCAATGGTGAAGTCTGTGGCCCATGAAATTCTGTTAGCTTAGTTGGGACCTATGGATTTTCCTAATTCAACATTCAACAGTATTGTAAATCTTATTGAAGTTTTAATGTGATTCTCAATTCATCATCAGTCCAATGGCTCAGTTTCTAGCTTTTCATTACTAATTCACTGCCTCACTTTAACTGGTAAGCTGATCTTCAGTAATACAGCTAATACAGGCCTCCCTGTGGCCCGTGGATACTTCTGCCTCCTACCTGTGTCACACATTTACCAAGAGCAAGTCAGGAGCAGGAACCCAGCAAGTGCCTCTAGCTATCACATCCTCCCAACCCCCTCACCCCATGCTGTTCTACTCAATAGCCTATTTGATAGGTTGCTCTACTTGGCAGCCTCTGTTTGATGAGAGGATTCATCTATGTGGTCATCTTTTTTGAGATTTTAAATAAAGAGTAGAGGACAAGCTCTTATGTGTGTGATTTTCTTCCAAATAAATCTATAAATTTCCTCCAATGGATTTTGCACAAGAGAGCAAAATACAGAAAGCAAAAATACATAGATGTCACTAGTTGCTTTCTGTAACTGTTCAGCTTATCTCTTCCTTTTCATGCCTACCCCCTTGAGAAAATGACTTACTTTCCCTTCCTATCCTAAAACTATGCTTCATTTTTCTTTTTTAAGAGTTAACATTTACTCTCCTACTTTCACTATGACCAAAAAGGTGAAGAAATTATAAGAAAAACCAAAGATATGGGAAAAGAAAAAATCAAGAAATCTTAGCCATGTTTTTAAATTAATTATAAATATTATTTCCACCATACAGGACTCCTTTATGGAAAAAGTACTTTTTGAGGATACAAGTGATAACAAAGGCAAGTGGCACTGAGCCTGATAAAAAACAAACACTTAAAAAATCAGATGAAATAACAGCAATGAATAAAAAATAAGATAAACATATAGCTATACACTGAATGTATTGTTCATATTTTAAAAAATTTCAATGCTATTTTATTATTTTATTTTTAAATATTTGTTTCACAAATCAGCTTGTATTTATTCTTTGATTATGTATATTCAATTTTTAAAAATAAACTTGCTTTCATTTTAATCTAGATAAATAATATCTCACAACAATGTTTAGCAATGGAGGGAGAAATAATCCTAAAAGGGCAAATGTAGTAACTCAAAAGTTAATGACAAGTCACTCAAGCTAAGTAATTCTAATTAATAATAATAATATGACAAGAAATACACTTACTTTGCAGGCTAATATTAAGACACAAACAAAACACGTTATTCTCTTTTCTGATGGAAGTTTTATTCCATTTCAATAAAATAACTGCTTTATAATTTATGGGGCTATTTATCAAGAAGAGCACAAAATATACTTCAAGAATACCTCTTCTATTTTTTAATAATCTGATAGATCATACTAGCCAATTAAGCTTCACACTGGATCTTCCATGCATTGCATTAAAATTGATATTTGACAACATAAAAGCTTATCTGCATTTTATAGTCACTTAATAAAAATATGAGAACCTGACCAGGCAAAGATTTTGCCTTCTTCATGGAGATGAATGTCTTAATAAACCTCCCTTTCATCTTCATCTAAGTTTTATATGTGTGCCTGGTAGTTCCTTTGAATGCAGAGAATAGTAAAAACTAGTCTATTGATATAATGCCTGAATTTTAAATCTCTAAACCAGGCTAGTTGTTGTAACTAGTAATAAGTAATGCTCTTAAAACAATATATTTTAAAATGAGAATTTAATTAAAGAACAAAAGGAAAACTGAGTTAAATACAGGTTTTCTTAAATTATTACATAATGCTAATTATATGCATTATTAATAAGCTATGACAACCAATTAAAATACACAATTAGTCAGATTTAAGGGTTGGAGTAATATAGACATATTAATAGCTTTATATTTAGCCACATAGTAAACTAAAAATTATTTTAAGTGGTTTTACAGGTAGCATAAGCACAGAATATTATAAAAATTCTTTCTCTACTATCCCAAATTGGTTAAAATATTAGACTACATGAGTAATATTTAACAAATTTTGCTAAAAAAATATACAGTTTTTCCTTGATGAGTCAGTCCAAACAACTGCCTCTTTGTAGTCATTTGTCAGCAAACACATACACACACACGTGCACACACACACACACACACACACACACACACACATCCTGTCTAAAAGTAAAATTAGAAGACTGGTAATATATGTTTCATGAGACAGTAACCTATGTTATAAAGTCTTGGGCATTAGTGAATCCTCAGCTCCTAGGGATCCTTAACACACTTACATGATCACTAAATATTTGTTGAACTTATAAGTGGATAAGAAGCTGCTCTATGTGGTAGTTTTGATAATTTCCTGATGGGAGAGAGAGTAATTTTTAATTATATATGTAAGTGATTAATTTATCCTAATAAGTAATAACACATACTGTCCGTAATATTTAGCATTAAGATAATTAGATCTTCCTTGGTGGCTCAGATGGTAAAGTGTCTGCCTACAATGTGGGAGATGTGGGTTTGATCCCTGGGTTGGGAAGATCCCCCAGGGAAGGAAATCACAACCCACTCCAGTACTCTTGCCTGGAAAATTCCATGGATGGAGAGCCTGGTAGGCAACAGTCTATAGGGTAACAAAGAGTCAGACACGACCAAGCAACTTCACTTCACAAAATTATTAGAGGCCAGTTTATACAATTCTTAAAGTGTCTTAGTTTGTCTTTAGTAGTTCGAAAACTTCAAAAAAGGATTGTCATTACCTACAGAAAGTTTAAGAAAATCATTTTATATCAGTGATTTTCAGAAATACTGATTGTGTGCAGATACAATAATCCCATTATTGGATTATTTGGAATTGTTATGGAATGATGGAAGAATTGTTTCATTAATGTGAGCAGGCTTAATGAATTAATACAGTTAAATATTTAACTGTATAATTTCCTAATGATAATTTTTTTGTTTTTCACTCAATATGGAGTGAAATTTTCTGACTCATGTTCAAAATTCTAGTCTCATTAAACTATAAAAAATATATAGGCAGAGCCTCATTCATTTCACACCACAATTTATATTTTCTTTTTAACTTTTTGCTATGATCAATATTAAATGTGAAATACCTTCTTACTCTCTTCTTTTCACAAAACATGATTATTAATGCCTGGATTACTATTGCTATATATTACCCAGCTAGGAGTAAAGAAAATTTATTCAATGTTGCTTTAATATTAACTGACAAATTACATATGCTTTAAATCAGTAGGGATGTTTAATATTTTTTTAATTTCATTAACAATTTAAGTTACTATCAGATGCTGTTATTTAGTTTCTTTTTACACTGGAATTGTGGATAAGTGGTGATTTTAATGGCCAACTGACTGTCAGTTTTAGCAGCGATAAAATGTACTCAAATTCCTACTTATACCTGAAATATCTGTTTCCCTAGTTAGGTGCTGCCCTCTAAAGATGATCTCATATCATTTCCAAGTGGAAATTACTCTTTTAAAATGTCATTATTTTTCTATTCATAGCAGGTCATTTCCTGCTTTGAATATAATCATATCAATAGAATTATAAGTTTTCAAAAATTTCTATAAATAAAAATCAGTATTTTTCAATGTTTTTCTAATAAATAGTTTAGCTATTACCATAATACTTAATATAAAATATTAAAAACTATCTTTTTTGAGAAATGATTAAAATAAATTGAATCACTGGTATGATTTATAAGAATACATAATATATAAATAATGTTAGAAAACACATAAATACATATGTTAAAAGAAGACAAATATTCACGAGAATGAGACGAAGTGCAAATACTTTTGACATGAGAGTGAATATATGGTATTATGTAATTTCATTGTTCAAAATGTCTTGTTCAATGGTTTTAATTGGGGGATGTATTACTAAGTGAAAGCCACAAGAACTAATTTCCCAAAACAAGATTTTCTTTAGGGATACTGCAAATTATTTAAAGGGAAACATTGTATTTTATGCTTTTAAAATTGCTAACTTACAGAAAATATCTAAAATATATAATATCATGCTGTTCACAACAGTTATAAGCTGCTCTCTTTGAAGTTATAAGTTTAAAATATGTAGATACAGAGAACAGAGAATTGAAAAAGTAGGAGGGTTTTATGAACGAAGGAGATCAACTGTAGTGATGTATAGAAATTAAATTTTTTGTGGCAAGCACGGAGTATGGTATATATAAGTAGACATATAATGTACAACATGAAATTTACATAATGTTATATCAACAAATGCTACTCAATAAAAAAAAATCTAAATTTTAAATGTGAAAGAAAAACAAAATTTTGGATTTAATTGTATTAGACTTTTCCTGGTAAAGTTTTTATTGTAATAATTTCAAGAAAATGAATTGGTTGACTTTTCAACTTATGAATAAATATTATAAAAATCTTATTATAACAGATTTTGAGAAATTTTAATTACTCAGTAAATATTACCACAAAACATACAACACATTTTAAATTTAGGGGCCCAGGGAAATAGTACCATAAATATGTCTATGATATCACAGGAAAAAAAAAGCATTTTTTCAATTAATTAGAAAGCAAAATAAATTTTAAGATAATGAATATAAATTTTCATATTGGAATGTATGTTATTTGCCTAAAAATTATAAATAACACTGTTTTTCACTAATTCAAACAAATTATTAGTACTACTAAATGATATGTAGGGTATTTTAGTTAAATTTATAATGGATAAAGTGGTTTCAAGCATTTAGAACACATATACTACATTAAGGAAAATGTGAACTAAGTGAAAAGAGTCCACATAATCAATCTGATTAGAATGAGACTTTTTTGCAAGAATCAAAACTAATATGATTAATCTTATCTGTATAAGTAAACCTAGAAAAAGTATATTTGTAACTTGGTTAAATAAGGAGAAACTATTTTGAAATATTATGCCAAATTTATGTTAAATTCCTTAAATTTAATTTTATCATACCTCGTGTGTGTATGTGTGTCTGCATCTGTATTTTTTGCATGTAAAACATGATAGCATAAAAATTTAGTGAACTTGGTCTTTATGATGACATTTAAGGACAGACATTTAAAACAAAAAACCTGTACTCTGTGGCCAAACCAAATATGCAGAAAAATAATTTGAAAATATATTACAAAATGTTACTTTCATTTAAATATATTATCATCAAGTAACTTAATAAAGTCCCTTTCTCTCTGTCTCTTTCTGAATCTCACTTTTCTATTATATATACCAAATACTACCATTGGAAAACTAAAACGTTTCCATAAAAGTGTAGCATTATGATCATTTTATATCAACTGTAATTGAGAAAATAATGTTTCCTAATCTATTAGTCAAAAATCTTCCAATAGGTGGTTTGAAAAATACAGTGTATATCAGTCAGTTTCGTTACTGAGTCGTGTCCGACTCTTTGCGACACCGTGAATCACAGCACGCCAAGCATCCCTGTCCATCACCAACTCCCGGAGTTTACTCAAACCCATGTTCATCCAGTCGGTGATGCCATCCAGCCATCTCATCCTTGGCCATCCCTTTCTCCTCCTGCCCCGAATCCATCCCAGCATAGAGACTTTTCAAATGAGTCAACTCTTCGCATGAGGTGGCCAAAGGACTGGAGTTTCAGCTTTAGCATCAGTCCTTCCAATGAACACCCAGGACTCATCTCCTTCAGAATGGACTAGTTAGATCTCCGTGTAGTCCAAGGGACTCTCAAGAGTCTTCTCCAACACCACAGTTCAAAAGCATCAATTCTTTGGTGATCATGTTTCTTCACAGTCCAACTCTCACATCCATACATGATCACTGGAAAAACTATAGCCTTGATTAGATGGACCTTTGTTGGCAAAGTAATGTCTCTGCTTTTCAATATGCTATCTAGGTTGGTCATAACTTTCCTTCCAAGGAGTAAGTGTCTTTTAATTTAATGGTTGCAATCACCATCTGTAGTGATTTTGGAGCCCAAAAAATAAAGTCTTAAACTGCTTCCACTGTTACACCATCTACTTCCCATGAAGTGATGGGACCAGATGCCATGATTTTAGTTTTCTGAATGTTGAGCTTTAAGCCAACTTTTTCCCTCTCCTCTTTCACTTTCAGGAGAAGGCGATGGCACCCTACTCCAGTGCTCTTGCCTGGAAAATCCCACGGACAGAGAAGCCTGGTAGGCTGCAGTCCGTGGGGTCGCGAAGAGTCGGACACGACTGAGCGACTTCACTTTCACTTTTCACTTTCATGCATTGGAGAAGGAAATGGCAACCCACTCCAGTGTTAGAAAACATGTGCACCCATGGATGAATCATGTCAATGTATGGCAAAACCCACTAAAATATTGTAATATAATTAGCCTGCAATGAAGATAAATAAGTAAATTTAAAAAAATCTACACCCAGCCATGGAAAATATCACTCAAGATGTGTATAAGAGACAGGAGAAGCCTGGTAGGCTGCAGTCCGTGGGGTCGCGAAGAGTCGGACACGACTGAGCGACTTCACTTTCACTTTTCACTTTCATGCATTGGAGAAGGAAATGGCAACCCACTCCAGTGTTCTTGCCTGGAGAATCCCAGCGATGAGGGAGCCTGGTGGGCTGCCATCTATGGGGTCGCACAGAGTCGGACACGACTGAAGTGACTTAGCAGCAGCTTTCACTTTCATCAAGAGGGTCTTCAGCTCCTCTTAATTTTCTGCCATAAGAGTGGTGTCATCTAGATATCTGAGGTTACTGATATTTCTCCCACAATCTTGATTCCAGCTTGTGCTCCTTCCAGCCCAGGGTTTCTCATGATGTACTCTGCATAGAAGTTAAATAAGCAGGGTGACAATATACAGCCTTGACGGACTCCTTTGCCTATTACATTGTTTCCCCATCTATTTCCCATGAAGTGATGGGACCAGATGCCATGATCTTAACTTTCTGAATGTTGAGTTTTAAGCCAACTTTTTCACTCTCCCTTTTCACTTTCATCAAGAGGCTCTTTAGCTCTTCTTCACTTTCTGCCATAATGGAGGTGTCATCTGCATATCTGACGTTATTGATATTTCTCCTGACAATCTTGATTCCAGCTTGTGCTTCATCCAGCCGAGTGTTTCTCATGATGTACTCTGCATATAAGTTAAATAAGCAGAGTGACAATATACAGCCTTGACCTACTCCTTTCCCAATTTGGAACCAACCTGTTCTTCCATGTCCAGTTCTAACTGCTGCTTCCTGACCTGCATATAGGTTTCTCAAGAGGGAGGTCAGGTGGTCTGGAATTCCCATCACTTGAAGAATTTTCCACAGTTTGTTGTGATCTACACAGTCAAAGGCTTTGGCATAGTCAATAAAGCAGAAGTAGATGCTTTTCTGGAACTCTCTTGCTTTTGTGATAATCCAACAGATGTTGGCAATTTGATCTCTGGTTCCTCTGCTTTTTCTAAATCTAGCTTGAACATCTGGAAGTTCATGGTTCATGTACTGCTGAAGCCTGGCTTGGAGAATTTTGAGCATTACTTTACTAGCATGTGAGATGAGTGCAATTGTGTGGTAGTTTGAGCATTCTTTGGCATTGCCTTTCTTTGGGATTGGAATGAAAACTGACTTTTTCCAGTCCTGTGGCCTCTGCTGAGTTTCCCAAATTTGCTGGCATATTGAGTGCAGCACTTTCACAGCATCATCTTTTAGGATTTGAAATAGCTCCACTGGAATTCCATCACCTCCATTAGCTTTGTCCATAGTGATGCTTCCTAAGGCCCACCTGACTTCACATTCCAGGATGTCTGGCTCTAGATGAGTGATCACACCATCGTGAGTATCTGGTCATGAAGATCTTTTTTGTACAGTTCTTCTGTGTATTCTTGCCACCTCTTCTTAATATCTTCTGCTTCTGTTAGGTCCAGACCATTTCTGTCCTTTATCAAGCCCATCTTTGCATGAAATGTTCCCTTGGTATCTCTAATTTTCTTGAGAAGATCTCTAGTCTTTCCCATTCTGTTCTTTTCCTCTATTTCTTTGCACTGATCGCTGAAGAAGGCTTTCTTATCTCTCCTTGCTATTATTTGGAACTCTTCATTTAAATGGGTATATCTTTCCTTTTCTCCTTTGCCTTTTGCTTCTCTTCTTTTCATGGCTATTTGTAAGGCCTCCCCAGACAGCCATTTTGCTTTTTTGCATTTCTTTTTCTTGGAGATGGCTTTGATCCCTGTCTCCTGAACCTCCATCCATAGTTCTTCAGGCACTCGGTCTATCAAATCTAGGCCCTTAAATCTATTTCTCACTTCCACTGTATAATCATAAGGGATTTGATTTAGGTCATACCTGAATGGTCTAGTGGTTTTCCCCACTTTCTGCAATTTAAGTCTGAATTTGGCAATCAGAAGCTCATGATCTGAGCCACAGTCAGCTCCTGGTCTTATTTTTGCTGACTGTATAGAGCTTCTCCATCTTTGGCTGCAAAGAAGATAATCAATCTGATTTCAGTGTTGACCATCTGGTGATGTCCATGTGTAGAGTCTTCTCTTGTGTTGTTAGAAGAGGGTGTTTGGTATGACCAGTTTGTTCTCTTGGCAAAACTCTATTAGCCCTTGCCTGCTTCATTCTGTACTCCAAGGCCAAATTTGCCTCCAGGTATTTCTTGACCTCTTACTTTTGTATTCCAGTCCCGTATAACAAAAAGGACATCTTTTGGGGGTGTTAGTTCTAAAAGGTCTTGTAGGTCTTCATAGAACCGTTCAGCTTCAGCTTCTTCAGCATTTGTGGTTGGGGCATAGACTTGGATTACCGTGATATTGAATGGTTTGCCTTGGAAACGAACAGAGATCATTTTGCTGTTTTTGAGATTGCATCCAAGTACTGCATTTCAGACTCTTGTTGACCATGATGGCTATTCCATTTCTTCTAAGGGATTCCTGCCCACAGTAGTAGATATAATGGTCATCTGAGTTAAAATCACCCATTCCAGTCCATCTTAGTTCGCTGATTCCTAAAATGTTGATGTTCATTCTTAACATCTCCTGTTTGGCCACTTCCAATTTGCCTTGATTCATGGATCTAACATTCCAGGTTCCTATGCAATATTACTCTTTACAGCATCGAACCTTGCTTCCATCACCAGTCACATCCACAACTGGGTGTTGTTTTAATTTCTTCTAAGGGATTCCTGCCCACAGTAGTAGATATAATGGTCATCTGAGTTAAAATCACCCATTCCAGTCCATCTTAGTTCGCTGATTCCTAAAATGTTGATGTTCATTCTTAACATCTCCTGTTTGGCCACTTCCAATTTGCCTTGATTCATGGATCTAACATTCCAGGTTCCTATGCAATATTACTCTTTACAGCATTGAACCTTGCTTCCATCACCAGTCACATCCACAACTGGGTGTTGTTTTTGCTTTGGTTCCGTCTCTTCATTCTTTCTGGAGTTATTTCTCCACTGATCTCCAGTAGTGTATTGGGCACCTACTGACCTGGGGGGTTCCTCTTTCAGTGTCCTACCAGTTTGCCTTTCACGCTGTTCATGGGGCTCTCAAGGCAAGAATACTGAAGTGGTTTGCCAGTCCCTTCTACAGTGGACCACATTTTGTCAGAACTCCCCACCATGACCCATCCGTCTTAGGTGGGCCTAAACTCCATCCCTCAGTTTATAATAACAGTATTAATCCTTACTCAGAGGGGCTTCCCAGGTGGCTCTAGTGATAAAGAAGCCACCTGCCAATGCAGGAGACATAAGAGATGAGGGTTCAATCCCTGGGTGGGAAAGATCCCCTGGAGGAGGGCACAGCACCCCACTCCAGGATTCTTGCCTGGAGAATCCCATGGACAGAGGAGTCTGGCGGGCCACAGTCTGTGGGGCTGCAAAGAGTCGGAGGTGACTGAGAACTCGTGACCTCAAACTGAAGTGGTTTGCCAGTCCCTTCTACAGTGGACCACATTTTGTCAGAACTCCCCACCATGACCCATCCGTCTTAGGTGGGCCTAAACTCCATCCCTCAGTTTATAATAACAGTATTAATCCTTACTCAGAGGGGCTACCCAGGTGGCTCTAGTGATAAAGAAGCCACCTGCCAATGCAGGAGACATAAGAGATGAGGGTTCAATCCCTGGGTGGGAAAGATCCCCTGGAGGAGGGCACAGCACCCCACTCCAGGATTCTTGCCTGGAGAATCCCATGGACAGAGGAGTCTGGCGGGCCACAGTCTGTGGGGCTGCAAAGAGTCGGAGGTGACTGAGAACTCGTGACCTCATGAGATTATTTCGAGGATTTAGTGAGTTACAGCGTGCAGTGTCCTTAGATCACTGCTTCGCTGGTGACCAGCACTCAGTAACATCAACTGCTATTTCCACACCCTGTGCTCCCATGAAGACGCCAGCTCACCCTCCTGCCTTCTGCTCCTGGAGACTCTGAGCGTGCTTGGTTCTCTGTGTTGCGCTCCTCTAAGTGTCTGTGTTTCGGCACGGCCCGTTCAGGCCGCCTCCGCCCGGGACTCTGAGCGTGCTCGGTTCTCTGTGTTGCGCCCCTCTAGGCGTCTGTGTTTCGGCACAGCCCGTTCAGGCCACCTCCGCCTGGAGGGCAGTGTGCTCAGGCGGGTGCCCCTGGCTCTCCTGTCTGCATGCAGGAGACCCTGCATAGACTCGTCCCAAGCCTGGTCCTCCACCAACCTTGGTGGGTCAGAGATACCTTCCAGTGGGAGCTCTTGGTCTTGAGTTGGATTCAAACCCAACTTTATCCTTGGCTCCCTTATGCGTGTTAAACTCTCTGAACCTCTGGTCTTTTGTCTGTGAATGGAGGGCAGCAACACCTGCCTCACGGATGCTATTGTGAGGTTCCCATAAAGTGAGGGGCGTATGCAGAGCTGCTTGGCCCCGTGCCCAGCACAGGTAACTGCCCATAAGCAGAAGAGCTGAGTTTTCGAGCTGTGGTGAAGGAGACGACTTTCGGGAGTCCTTTGGACGGCAAGGAAAACCAGTCCATCCTAAAGGAAATCAACTCTGAATATTCATTGGAAGGACTGTTGCTGAAGCTGAAACTCCAGTAGTTTGGCCACCTGATATGAAGGTGGCCGACTCATTGAAATAGACCTTGATGCTGGGAAAGATTGAAGGCAGGAGGAGAAGGGGACAACAGAAGATGAGATGGTTGGACGGCATCACCAACTGAATGGACATGAGTTTCAGCAAGCTCCGGGAGACGGTGAAGGACCGGAAAGCCTGGTGTGCTGCAGTCCATGGGGCCACAAAGAGTCAGACATGACTTAGCACCTGAACAACAACAGACAAGCATTTATACACAAACAATAGCCTTGCTGTGGTGCACAGATTGTATTTGCTCATTTTTTTCAGAATAGTCATCACTTTTATCAGATTATCAAAGAGGTCCTTCTTGCTGTCTGGTGTCCTCCCAGCGTGGAGGGACTCTGGCTCAGACTGGAATGTGTAGGCTGTCGTCATTGGCCAGGACTCCCCTGAGTGTATAAAACACGGAAAAGAAAGCTTCCCTGGCCCTGTCTTCATTTGTGGAGTTATCTTCCCGGAGGGATTCAGGGAAGACAGACGTTTCTATGGAAAATAATTGATAAGCAAGCTGAACAGGGCTCCCACTTCTCCTTTCTTCTTCACACCCTCTCCCCCATTCCCAGGGCCCCCAATTTGGCCAACTTCCTACACCAGCTGCACTTGTTCCAGACAAGGATCTGAGAAATTTGCTGGTACTGAGGCCACGATAAATAAGAACACAAGAGTCCCAGGAATACCTGCCTTTGATCCATTGGGTGAAGCTAGAGTCAAAGGGAAGGTCTAATTAGGGGATTACAGGGCTCAGGAATGCCGGGGAGGAAAAATGCTGCTACTGGGAGGTGTTCCCAGGACACAGGGCCATCCCAGGTGTGGCAGCTGTGGCTGGCCTGAACAGGAGCACAGGAAGCAAACACACAACGAATGCCTGTTCCAAACATCACGTGTGTCTGCTGAGCCGCTTTCAGTCATCCGACTCCTGGCGACCCTATGGACTACAGCCTGTCAGGCTCCTCTGTCCGTGGGATTCCCTAGGCAGTACTGGGAGGGGGGTTGCTTCTTCTCTAGGGGATCTTCCCAACCCAGAGATTGAACCCGAGTCTCCTGGATCATTAGGCAGATTCTTTACCACTGAGCCACCAGGGAGGCCCCATACATACATGTATATTTGTGCATAAATGGAAAATTCCAGAAAGATACAGAGCTAATTGGTAACGATGACTCTCTGGGGAGGAAGCCTTGGAGGGTTGGAAACCTGGAGTGGAAGAAAGGTTTGTTTCAACTGATACTTCTTACCACTTATATTCTTTTATATCACTGATGTTTTTAAGCATATGTATGTATGACTCTTTCAATTTAAGAAATAAATATGAAAAGATAGTATGAGTAAATTCAGTGAGCTATGAAATCTTTTGATAAAACTGACAACCTGAAATATTACTTTTAAAAATTCACAAGAGACCACAGTGAACAAAACAGATGCCGTAAATCAAGCCCACAGTCAAAATATTTGCTAGGATTCAGAACTCAAGTAAATTCTGTGATGCAAAGTGCCCTTAAAGGTGACTGACGATATACTAGGAAAATTGAGAGGAAATAGGCCCGATAGGGAGCAGGCTTTATTAACAACATGGGTTTTTACTTTAGAAAGAATATCCAATACATCTCCACACCTATTTTTGAATGAAGAGAAAGGGTTTCAAGAAGTTGTGTTCTTCAGTAGTTAAATCAGCCCCCTCCCTACCTGATTTGGTTCTGAGCCTGAGAACCACACTGCACACACCAGCTGACTCAGTCCTTACAGACAGCATTTTCCCAGGAAGCTTGGAGTGGTCAGTATTAAGGTGGGAGGCCAGAAGTCACGGAACGTTGTGGCAATCAGGCCTGGATGTCACACTCAGGCTTTGGGGCCACTCTGAGGATCTTTGCTCAGTTTCTCACCTTCTGCTTTGGGGATTTGATGATTACGTTTTTCTGACAGAGAAAAACAAAACTAAAGCCCCACACGTCCTGAAAACTAGAAGATTTCCCAGTGGAACATTCTATTAAGAAGCAGGAGAAAAATATTCACATGTTCACCAGCCAGGCAGCACCATCAATCCCCAAAGGTGTAGAAAACAGCAAGAGAAAGTGCTCTTGCAGAAATTACAGAGGCACATCCTGCTTCACCAGATACTACACAGCCGAAAATAAAGTAAAACAATTTTTTTTAAGTTGGCTTTGAAAACACACTACCAACATCCAAAACGCTCATATGTTCTAGTAATCATGAAAGCAGTATATAAATTTGTGAGCTAAAAAGGCAACTGACGAACAGGGAAAGGCAGATGGGGCTATGGAAACACACGGTGGGCCCCACATTACAGGCAGTTTCCTGGTGCGTTTCTTTAAGCACATTGGCTCAAACAAGCCTCGGACATTTGTTAAGAGAGAAAGATCCAGCACCAAACTAATCTGCCAGAGTCTCCTGTATTTGGCACAGTTGGATGTAACAGGGAGAGTCTCCGTCCTTAAGGAATCACTTCATTTAGAAAGAGACATATAAATGCATAGGAATGATTAGAATAGCACCATAGTGTAAGATCGAAGTGAAAGCCGGTTTTTTCACATTAACGTCTATAAACAGTTTACAGTGTGTGCCAGGCAGTATGCTTTCTGCCTCGAACGCATTATCTTGTTTAATTCTCACCCACCTGCGTGAGGCAGATGCAACTGCTATCTGCACGTCACAGACAATAAAACAGAGGCTTACTCAGAAAGAGCGGCAAGTACCAGCTCCAGAGCCCAGGCCCTCAACCAACCTGTTCTATTTCTTCTGCTCACGTCATCAGAAACAGTGAACAATCAGCGAGGCAGAATGCCCAAGCCACACATGTCCAGGCACCGGGTCTGTCTGTAGTTCTCAGGCAGCATCAAAGGCCAACTTCCTAAACTCACTCCGTCCCTCTATAATCTGCCAGCTCGCGTGCAGCTGCGCCAAGGTTGGGTGCTGCAGCTATCCCGTCAGTCCTTTTCAGCCACTTTAGAAACAGTCCTTCTTTGCACATTTTGACAAAGTAAATAAACGACTCGACCCACAGAGCAGAAGTGAATCGGAACCAAAGCCGCTCTGTGTGACCAACATCTTAGAGATTATTCTTTTAACATCGAGGCCATATACATTTAACTTCTTCCTTGATTCAAAATGTTCTCTTACTTATACAAGAAAAATTAGATCGAATCAAAATATGTTCATCTCCTATAATGAATGTGTTTTCAGAAAGTGATGTATAAACAGAATTGTGTGTTAAATACACAAGGGGGAATTGGCTATTGGAAAGAAGTTGGTAATGATTCATTCTGCACTGCAAGAAATCCTTTTGTGTGATTTATTCGTCATGCGCCCCATACCAAACCCCTGTTTCAGGCAGCTTAGAAAAGTACACATAATCCCAGATAAAATAAAATTTGAAAACAGTAATGGATTTAAGGCGAATGGAACATAGTGACAGCCAGGGGTAAAAGCAGCACACAGAATCCACGGAGCTCTTCGGCCTCCGTGGGGCGGGCTCCCTGGTTAAGCCCTAACTGTCCGGTGGCCAGAGTCTAGACAGAAACACCAACACTCCCCAATTTTAGGTA
>SJXQ01003053.1:665319-675509 GCA_006408695.1 Aepyceros melampus | reverse complement strand
GTTTCCCCACCCGCTGCAGCTGCAACCACCTGGTCCCGGAGCGCCTGCGCCCGGGGGCCTCCAAGAGTCTCGAGTAACTGACCCAGAGTTAGGTTGGCCTCCTACCCAGTTCTAATCCCATGCTACCATTTCCCTCTGCCACTTTTTTGCCAGTGTCTTAAACTCTCTTGACCTATTGTATTTACATAGCAACTACAGAAATCAAAAACAAACAAAAAGTCCAATCTAAATGAATTCAACTATTTCCTTTCTTAGCACCTGTGACTTCTGAGCAGTGCTTCGAGAAAAATAAAATCAATATTCCTCACGTAAATTAAAAGTGAAAAGAAAAAATATTAGCAAATTAAAGATAGAAGAGAACTTTCTAAATTTATAAAATGGAATTTGCCACAAACATTTTAAACAGACACGCTCTAGATAAACTTAGGTTAAATTATTAGAATTAAAGAACAAACTTTGCAAATTTTCTGGACAGATTGTTGTTGTTCAGTCACTCAGTCATATCTGGCTCTTTGCAATCCCACGGACTGCAACATGCCAGGCTTCCTTGTCCTTCGCCATTTCTCAGAGTTTGCTCAAACTCATGTCCATTGCGTCGGTAATACCATCCAACCGTCTCATCGTCTGTCATCCCCTTCTCCTCCCGCCTTCAATCTTTCCCAGCATCAGGGTCTATTCCAGTGAGTTGGTTCTTCCCATCAAGTGGCCAAAGTTTTGAAGCTTCAACTTCAGCATCAGTCCTTCCAATGAATATTCAGGACTGATTTCCAGACTGGTGGACTGGTTGGATCTTCTTTCAGTCCAAGGGACTCTCAAGAGTCTTCTCCAATACAACAGTTCAAAAGCATCAATCCTTCGGCACTCAGCCTTCCTTATGGTCCAGCTTTCACATCCAGACATGACTACTGGAAAAACCATAGCTTTGATTACACAGACCTTTGTCAGCAAAGTGATGTCTCTGCTTTTTAATATGTTGTCTAGGTTTGTCATAGTTTTCTTCCAAAGAACAAGCCGCTTTTGATTTCATGGCTGCAGTCACTGTCCACAGTGATTTTGGAGCCCAAGAAAGTAAAATCTGCCACTGTTGCCACTTTTTTCCATCTATTTGCCATGAAGTGATGGGACCAGATACCATGATCTTAGATTGTCAGTGTACAGAACTCAGTTGTATTTTTCTATTATAGGAATGAAGAGTTTGAATACGCATGAAAAAAAAAAAAAAATTAGGATGTCATTTATTTCATCAGAAGATATCATGGACTCAGAACTAAATATGACATTGTTTAAACTGCCCAACTGAAATGAGAAACATATTCACAGAAACACCTATACATAAAATTTTATAGTGGCTTTATTCATAACTGCCAAAATCTGGGAACAACCCAACCGTGTCTCACATGGAGAGTGGATAAACTGGTATACACGTCTCTGACAGATACTTACTCAGCAGTGCAGGGAAATGAACTCCCAATACAGGCACAGGCAGGGGTGAACCCCAAAGGCACTGGGAGAAATACAAGCCAGACCCAAAGACAGGTTTCCATTTCCATGACATTCTGGAAAAACCAAGTTATACAAGGTGACTGCCAGATGCGGAGGTGGAAAGAAAGGTTTACTAACTTGTGAGGCAGGGGGATTGCTGGGACTGTTCTGGATCTCGGGGCTTTTTCCTAGCTTTGTTGTTAAAATGCAACGTTGTGTGTATTTAAGGTATATAGTGTGATGACTTGATAATATGTATATATATTACATCACAATAAGGTCAGTTAGCACATACATCACCTCACATAATTAGCACATGCATCGCCTCGCCTTGTGCGTGTGTGGTGAGAAGCTTTAAGATTTACTCTCTTAGCAAACGTCAAGCATACAATACAGCGCTGTTAACAGAAGTCACCGCGCTATGCCTCACATCCCCAGACACGTTCGTCTTATAACTGGGCACTAGACTCTGCCACCTGCACGAACTCCCCCACCGTCCAGCCCCTGGCAACCGCCAAACTACTCTCCACTTTATGATTTTGGGTTTGTTTTTTTAGATTCCACAAACAGATGAAATCATACAGTAATTACCCTTCTCTGCCTGACATATTTCACTCGAAGCCTTCAAGCTTTGAACATGCTGTTGCAAATGGCAGGATTTCCTCTTTTTTATGGCTGAATAATATTCTCCTAGAATTGGACGTGGAACAACAGACTGGTTCCAAATAGGAAAAGGAGTACATCAAGGCTGTGTATTGTCCCTCTGCTTATTTAACTTCTATGCAGAGTACATCTTGAGAAACGCTGGACTGGAAGAAACACAAGCTGGAATCAAGATTGCTGGGAGAAATATCAATAACCTCAGATATGCAGATGACACCACCCTTATGGCAGAAGGTGAAGAGGAACTAAAAAGCTTCTTGATGAAAGTGAAAGAGGAGAGTGAAAAAGTTGGCTTAAAGCTCAACATTCAGAAAATGAAGATCATGACATCCGATCCCATCACTTCATGGGAAATAGATGAAGAAACAGTGGAAACAGTGTCAGACTTTATTTTGGGGGGCTCCAAAATCAGTGCAGATGGTGAATGCAGCCATGAAATTAAAAGATGCTTACTTCTTGGAAGGAAAGTTATGACCAACCTAGATAGCATATTGAAAAGCAGAGACATTACTTTGCCAACAAAAGTCCGTCTAGTCAAGGCTATGTTTTTTCCAGTGGTCATGTATGGATGTGAGAGTTGGACTGTGAAGAAAGCTGAGCGCTGAAAAATTGATGCTTTTGAAGTGTGGTGTTGGAGAAGACTCTTGAGAGTCCCTTGGACTGCAAGGAGATCCAACCAGTCCATCCTAAAGGAGATTAGTCCTGGGTGTTCATTGGAAGGACTGATGCTGAAGCTGAAACTCCAGTACTTTGGCCACCTCATGCAAAGAGTTGACTCATTGGAAAAGACTCTGATGCTGGGAGGGATTGGGAGCAGGAGGAGAAGGGGACGACTGAGGATGAGATGGCTGGATGGCATCACCGACTCGATGGACATGAGTCTGAGTGAACCCGGGAGTTGGTGATGGACAGGGAGGCCTGGCGTGCTGCGGTTCATGGGGTTGCAGAGAGTCGGACACGACCGAGTGGCTGAGCTGACTGGCTGAGATCTGTGACACGCTCTTTGATCCATGCATCTGTCGGTGGACACTTAGAGTGTTCTCGTGTCCTTGTGCAAACAATGCCGCAATAATCGTGGGATGCAAATGTCTCAAGACAGTGATTTAAGTTCTTCTTTTACATCTTGACTGTGGTGGTGGTTACACAAAAAATACCTTTGTCAAAATTCACAGGCCTGAATAATAATGAGTGAGTTTCACTGGGTATAGATTATACCTGAATTGTAAAGCTTTTAGAAGACAAAACATAAACAGCATATTCTATATTGTTTATACAATTTTTTAAAAATCTCAGTAGTAGAATTGTTTCAAGGGGAAGTTTGTAACAATTCAAAATTGCTATTTGAATGTCCCATGATGCTACATATTCATGTGTTTGAATAGTAGATTTAAAATGAACAATGAAAACACAGTGATTATAAGAAAAAAACAGAACTTGTATTATTTAAATTGTGTCATTCTATATCACTTGGAATTTGATTGGTGTTTGAGTTTTAGAATAGTGAAAAAGTGTGAGAGGTATAAGGTTTGTGCTTGATAAATGCAAATTTTAGTTAACATATGAAATATTTTATATATTTGGTTACCATATTTAAAATTGAGATTCATTTTATTTTACTTAAATAAAATAAATAAAGCTGAAATAAATAAATAAATAAAATTAAACTGAAACTCCAATACTGTGGCCATCTGATGCAAAGAACAGACCCTTTGGAAAAGACCCTGATGTTGGGAAAGACTGAAGGCAGGAGGAGAAGGGGATGACAGAGGATGAGATGGTTGGATGGCATCACTGACTCCATGGCATCATGGACATGAGTTAGCTGGTGATGGACAAGGAAGCCTGGCGTGCTGCAGTCCATGGGGTCACAAAGAGTTGGACATGACTGAATAGCCGAACTGAACTGATTTAAATATTTAATAATTTAAATTTATTTGAATTTAGATTGTCCAGATTTTAAATTTTTCAGTTATTTATTTAAATTATAATTTACGATAATTACAGTTGTGACTTGTTTGAAGACTAAGGAATAAACTAAGAAAATATACTATTGCATCAGAGGTTCCATTCGGTAGTTACCTGGACTATACCTTTGGCACACTGTTCAGATTTCTCAACATCGATTTGTTACAGAATATTTTTAAAGGATTTCTGTGACTATTTCCATATCTGCCAGTTCACACGAAAGGAAGATTTGAAATCGAAATCAACAAAAATATTTTCAACCGATCATTAGAGAAGATGGATTTAAACTGTGGCTACACTCTCTTGAACATCGGTATACTGAAATTAATTTTGACAGGCATTGACAGATCTGTGGAAGGACTGAAAGCGGGAGGTGGGAAAAGGTGGTCTTTCCCATAAATGATGCCTCCCCTGTTGGAGCATGTTTGCTTGCCCGCCCCCCTTTGTGCCTAGAACGTACCACCTCCCAACTCTCCAGAGAACGGGCTGGTTATATTCACTGCTGGCTGCCTTAACCCCCCTGTGAGAACGTGATCTTTCTCCCCGAAGGCAGACGTCTTAGTCCACGTGGTTCACCTGTGTGTCCTGAACACCTGGAACAGGGCTTGGCAGTGTGTAAGGCCTCCCTGAGTGCCCTGACACAAACGAGCGAGCGAGCGAGCGAGCGGATGAGTCGTGAGCGTGAGACATGCTGTAGGCAGTCCTGCGAGGCTCTGGTCGAGAGCTGTTTGTGCGGAGTCCTGTGAGACGAGGAGTCCCTTTGAGCAGGGCCCCAGGTCGAGAATTCTGGCTGCATGCCGGCTGGGCTGCCGCTGAGCGATGGAGGGCCCTCTGTGTGCATTAGAAAGCGCGGCCCTTCTTCCCAGCTGTGCGCTGTTGAGGGGTCGTAAAATGGTGTAGCTGTGGTGGAAAATGGTGTGGCAGGCCCTCAAAAAATTAAACACAGGATTACCATACGATCCAGCGGCTCACTTCCAGATGTGCACCTGAAAACCTCGAAAGGAGGGCCCTGGAGAGGCGTTTGCACACCCGAGTCTGCAGCATCATTCACGGGAGCCCAAAGGTGTCCACCAGCCATGAACGGATGGACCAAGTGTGAGCAACGCACGCGATGACGCATTGTGTCGCTTCCCTTAAAGAGGAAGGAAATTCCCAACACAGAGAAAGCTTGAAGACACGATGCTCAGTGAAACAGGTCAGTCACGAAAGGACAAATACAGCGTGATTCCACTCACAGGAGGCTGCTAGAGTATTCAGCTCCTTAGACAGAAGGCAGAATGGGGCTGGCAGGGGCTGAGGGGAGTGAGGAGTCCATGTCTAATGAGGATGGAGTTTGGGTTTGAGAAGATGGAACAGGGTGATGGACGGTGGGGATGGCTGCAGAGTAATATGCGCGTCGCTACTGAGCTACACGTAAAAAAGGCTGAGATGGGTAATTTCATGGTATGTGTAGTTAACCAGAATAAAACAAAACCTGGGCAAAAACGACCCTCTGACTGAAAGAAGACAGCTGTGGCCTGGGAGAAAAGGGAGGGGAGTGCACTCCAGTTTGGCCTCATTTTGAGGAGAAGCAGGTATTTTCAAAACCTTGTCTTCTGTGTCACAAAGAGGTGAAGGAACCCAAGGCCGGCAGTGTGTCCGCTGTGATTTCCTTCCTGGAGGACAGCGAGGAGATCCTGATGAAAGGCGTCTCACACGAGCACACCCTCGGATATGATCATTGCACTTCCAGGCATTTCACCTCAAGAAATAATCCTAGATATTCGCTAGATGTATCTGTAAGGATGAACATTTGTTTACAATATCAAATGACTAGAAATCCCTTAAAAAGCGGGGCACAGTAAAACAAACGAGCGTGTTGCACGGTCCCTATAAAATTAATAAAAACCCTGCTGCCAAAGAATGGCTAGTGGCGTGGGGAAATGGTCTCAACAAACCACTAAATGTGAAGAGTTTACAGAACAGTAAGACTGCTGTGCACATACTTTTGCTAAAAACTTTACTCAGATAGGTGAAGAGAAAGAGTTATAGCACAGCTGATTTTGTCTTCATCTTTCCACTTTTATTTATTTTCTAAATTCTTCATACTGTACATGTATTCTTTATGTGACTGGAAATAAAAACACTGTGTAAATATTTTCAAGTTAAATCTGAGTCTCTTTGTTTCTAATTGGTAAACACTGGGACCAATTTTGAACAGTGGTATTGGAGAAGATTCTTGAGAGTCCCTTGGACAGCAAGGAGATCCAACCAATCCATTCCGGAGGAGATCAGCCCTGAGATTTCTTTGGAAGGAATGATGCTAAACCTGAAACTCCAGTAATTTGGCCACCTCATGGGAAGAGTTGACTCATTGGAAAAGACCCTGATGCTGGGAGGGATTGGGGGCAGGAGGAGAAGGGGACGACAGAGGATGAGATGGCAGGATGGCATCACTGACTCGATGGATGTGAGTGTGAGTGAACTCCAGGACTTGGTGATGGACAAGGAGGCCTGGTGTGCTGCGATTCATGGGGTCGCAAAGAGTCGGACAAGACTGAGCGACTGAACTGAACTGAACTGGGACCAATTTAGGTTGAAATTTACCTTTGTCAGATGAGAAAGAAAAAGAGAAAAAAAGATGCCTCCTTTTTTTTTTTATTGCCCTGTGTCAGGTTTTACTGTCAAAAACCAGACTGTAAAAGAGGGTTTAAAATATTTAAGGGAATAAATTCTGTAATCACTCGAAAAGCACCTGTTTGCGTGAAATCCATTGGTATGCAAATCGCCAATCACTCCTGTCTTATTCATTAAAACCAGTCACCCAAGTCTCTTACCAATCAATAACTGATGGGGGTTGGGGAGGGCAGGGGGGAAAAGAAAGGCGAGGCTCCAGAACCTGAAAGTAGAGCTACACTTCTTCTACGCCAGTCCTGTATCTGAGACTTTCAGATTCTCATTTCCACGATTCCATCCTCCACGGTGTTCACACCGTCACTTTTCTGAAGACATCTGTTTGGACGTCTGCTGATGCTTGCATTTTTTCTTCTAATTTTTATTGGAGTATACTTGCTTTACAATGTTGTGTTAGTTTCTCTGTGCAGCACAGTGAACCAGCCTCACATACTCCTATATCCCCTCTTTTTTGGATTTCCTTCCCGTTTAGGTCACCACAGCGCTTAAGGGGAGCTCCTGTGTTAGGCATGGGTGCTCATCAGCTGTCTATTTCACACATAGTATCAGTAATGTATGGTGTCAACGCCAACCTCCCCACTCATCCCACACACCCCACCTCCCCCCTGGGTAACTTTGCTTTCTACCTCTGTGTCTCTATTTCTGCTTTGCAAATAAAACCATCCGTACCATCTCTCTAGATTCCACATAAATGCATGAACATGTATTTGCTTCTCTCTTTTCTAACTTACTTCTCTCTGTGACAGTCCACATCTCTGCAAAGGGCACAGTTCCACCCTTGGGATGCCTGAGTGATATTCCGTGGCACAGATGTCCCACTTCTTTACCATCCCTCTGTTGCTGGACGCCTAGGTCACTCCTGTGCCCCGGCTGTTGTGGACAGTGCTGTAGTGAACACGGGGGCACTGGGCTTGTTTCATTTGTCACAACCCCAGCGTGGACTGGACCTGGGAGCTTCATTCCAGTGTGCCTGCCAGACAGTGCCTGGATGCTGAACTTCAGCCCCTGCAAGAGGGACGAGGCAGAGAGGAGGCGCAGAGACTCAGTGACGCTTGCAGCTGAAGGCGTACTGTCACTGACTCTATTACCCAATTTTGAGGAATTTCAGCCTTTGTGTCTTCTGGTGTATCCAACTTAACGGATTTAGGTTTGTGAAGGAACAAGCCTTGGTAAGGCCGTGTTCTTTCAGGGCTTTGCTTTATCTGTTCTGTGCAGCCTGGACTCCAGACTTTTGTCAGAAGCTGTCCCTTAGGCACAGCCTGACCAGGTATCCATGCTTAACAACATCCAGAAAGGTTCAGTTATGAGTTGAATTATGTTCCCCCAAATTCTTGTATTGGTCCTAACCCCATCACTTCAAACTTAACAGGAGACGGCATCTTTAGAGAGGTCCTTAAGCCACAGTGAGGTCAGCTGGGCTGTGTCCTCGTAAGAGAGGAAATAGGACCCACACACAGAGGGACGCCCCGTGAGGACACAGCCCGGAGGCAGAGTCTGCAAGCCGAGGAGGAAGACCTCGGGAGAAGCCAGCCCTGAGACACCTGGTGTGGGACCTCAGCCTCAGACCGGGAGAACACCCGTTTCTGTGATTTAAACTTTCAGCCTGTGGTCTGTTCCAGCCGCTCTAGCAGACTAATACAGGTTCTCTCCCAAAATAAATCACTGAGGGATGATTGAACCTATACAGGAAAAGCAGGAGAAAACCATGCAATTGACTAAAGCATAATTTTTCACCTATCAAGCCACGAGGCACACACAGCGGAGTTCTGTGACTGATTTCTAATTTTCCTCTCTGGGAAACTGGACCCGGATGGGGTAAACACCTCTGCCTTGGTTTGGCTCAGATACATCAATCCTTTCCTACTGTCTGGCGCGTCTCACAATCGGGATTTCTAACAACTGTCACAGGGCACCTTTCATTTCATCATCTACCGTTCTTCAAAGCTCTTTTTAAGTGCCCAGTGTCCATCACTATCCATCCAGGTTCTGGTGAAAGCAAGACCCATGCGATGCTGAAATGCCCAATGCGCTGAGATCGCTTCTCCTTCCTTCAAGGGGTCGCTCCTCCCCGATCTAACCAACACAGTCACAGCTGCTTGTTCGCTGGAAGACTGAGTCTCTATTCACATGCTTTGCTTGGTCCTGTGATTTGGGGGTGGGGTGGGTGTTGATATATGACTCTTGAGTTCTGGTGGGAAGAAAGGAACTTCCCCTTTGGTTTCTGTCACTGACAACTAGACAGCTTCCCACCGTAGCCCAGGCTTCCTTGACTCAGTCGTGCGTCTTGCTTGTCACCTCACTCCGCCTGCAGTCTGCTCCCCCGCTGGGGTATTTGACTGTTTACACCCCCTCTGCACAGGCTGCAGGGACTTTGCCAGACCATCCTGCTGCTTGTTTTGGAATCAAAGCATTTGCCGAAAAAAAGAAGGAGAATTCGGTGAAGGAGGGTGGGGGAGCCTGGCACAGCTGTAGAGGGGCGGTCTGCAACAGTGACCAGACACCCCCACCCGCTTCCTGCACAAAACCTGGACCTCTCACTCATCATTGAGGGAGAAGTCGTTTAAATAAATGGGTCATTAATTACCAAAAAGAATACATTAGAAAGATAAGAATATATTTTGTTTGTAAAATAAACTGTCACGGATAAAAATCTAGAAAGTTCAAAAAGTAATAACTAGATGGCTTCCCCAGTGGCTCAGAGGAAAAGAATCCACTTGCAGTGCAGGTGACTCAAGAGATGTGGGTTGGATGCCTGGGTTGGGAAGATCCCCTGGAGAAGGAAATGGTAACCCACCCCAGTATTCTTGCCTGGAGAATTCCATGGACAGAGGAGCCTGGCCAGCTATGGTCCACGGGGCTCCAAAGAGTCGGACACGACTGAAGTGACTCAGCTGCATATGCTGAAGCACCATCTCAAAAGGATAAAACAGAGTAATTTCATCCTTTTAGATACAGTGTTTGCTAAAGGAGGGGGAAGTGGCAAATACAAGACAGGGGGGGACCCAAGGGCCTGGGGCTGGAAGAAACCCTCTTGGGGGACCCGAGGGGCTGCCTCCCCGGGACGTGTCTGAGGCCCAGACGCCCGAAGGCGGCAGCATCCAAGGGGCATCGTCCCTGTGGGCTGAGGAGTCCCAGGAGCCTGGGGCTGTTCCAAAAGCTTTCCCTGGGGCCTGAGTCGCATGGCAATCCAACATGCCGTTGGCAGGCAGGATGATTCCTCCTCACACAGACGGGACACCCACCAGAAAGGGGTGAGCCCCCAGAGGGGCTCGCAGGGGAGCTGTAAAATCTGCTGTCGGGGCCGGTCCAGGAGAGGGACACACGGACAGTCAGGGAGCAGGGACAGGCCTGCGACTCAGGAAGCTCTCAGGCTTCAGGAAGAAGGGCTCACGGCCGCGGGTCTGGGC
>SJXQ01003053.1:649448-664304 GCA_006408695.1 Aepyceros melampus | reverse complement strand
CTGGGTCGGCGGAAAGGCCTCCCCGACCCTCAGCCTGTCGGCAGCTTCGGGGCTGGTCCTGAGGCTGACCCAGGCCCGGCTGTCGGTCAGCCTGGGACACAGGACGACCCTGAGGGCAGCAGGCTCCTCCCTCCGCCCACCACGGCCTCCCCACCCGCTCCACCCGTGTCCTGAGAACCCGCGCTGCCTCCGAGCGGCCCCCAGCTAGCGGGCTGCATCCCCTGGGACCCCCGCCACGAGCGGTCTCAGACGGAGGTGCGCTTCGGCCGGGGCACATCCGCTCTCCAGCCGCGTTTCGTTTCCTCCAACTCTGCTCCGTGATGGGGGCTGGGAGCCTGGCGTCGGCGGTGGGAGCAACCTCACCGTGGAAGCTGGCAGCCACTGCAGATCAAGGCTCCTTTTTCTTTGTCTCTCTCTCTCTCTCTCTTTATTTTTTTTCTGGAGAGCTGGTTGTTAACCACTCAGCAGCACACCGCTACCCCTGAATAATAGCAGGGCTAGACTCTTCACGGGCTTCCCTGGTGGCCAAGACAATAAAGCATCTGCTTACAATGCAAGAGACCCGGGTTAGATCCCTGGATTGGGAAGATCTCCTGGAGAAAGAAATGGGAACCCACTCCAGTATTCATGCCTGGGGAATCCCATGGACAGAGGAACTTGCGGGCTACAGTCCACGGTACAGAGACTCACATTACTCCATGGCATGACGGGCAGAGAGCAGAAGTTTTGAGAGGAAGGAGCCCCAGAGGAGATGCCGGAGAAAGCTGCAGAGGAGTTCCTCCAAGAGCAGACGTTCTGAGGGGGACTCCTGGGGGCGCTGTTCTTATGGGGGGGGCGCTGATCTGGCAGCAGGTGGGAGCCCTGAGCGTGGCATGTCCACCACCTGGAAGAAGTCTGTCCGGGTTCCTGGCATCCTGAGTGCAGCCGGGCAAGACTGACTGACTCAGAGGACTGAAGACTCTAGCGCAAACCTCAAAGGTCGCTTGTGAGACTGTGTCCCCAGCGCAGAGCCAGCCAGCCACCAGCACACTGAACACCCTTCTGCTGGCTTGCAAATCACCGTCTGGCCTCCCCATCCTGCTAGTAGGCGGACACACTGGCTCCTTCCCGGTTTTCCAATCCCTAGCAGTTTCAGGAGTCCTTCCACACCTCCTGTGTGACTAGGGAAGCTGGGTCTCCAACTTGGCATCTTATTTGTAAAGTGTTGCTGACCTAATATACTCCAATATGAGAGTGCTGAGCACAATTTGTAGAAAGAAAGTCAATCATTTTAAAGTCTTTTCAGTGAGAAATACATGTTTATTTGACAAATATATATCCAGTGCCCACTGCAAGGCATTTTTGCTAACACACATTATGTGAAGGGTGATGAGAGCTAGCCCATGGAGGGCTTTAACTGGCTGGGTCCAGATGCACAGAAGACAATGGACCTCTGGGCACCGGCCAAGGGGCAGATATTTGCACATACATTTGCTGTCCTTTAAATAACTGTGTAAGTAAAATGAAGTCGCTCAGTTGTGTCCAACTCTTTGCAACCCTGTGGACTGTAGCCTGCCAGGCTCCTCTATCCATGGGAGTCTCCAGGCAAGAATACTGGAGCGGGTTGCCATTTCCTTCTCCAGGGGATCTTCCCAACCCAGGGATCAAACCCGGGTCTCCTGCATTGCAGGCAGACGCTTTGCCAAGGGGCAGATATTTGCACATACATTTGCTGTCCTTTAAATAACTGTGTAAGTAAAATGAAGTCGCTCAGTTGTGTCCAACTCTTTGCAACCCTGTGGACTGTAGCCTGCCAGGCTCCTCTATCCATGGGAGTCTCCAGGCAAGAATACTGGAGCGGGTTGCCATTTCCTTCTCCAGGGGATCTTCCCAACCCAGGGATCAAACCCGGGTCTCCTGCATTGCAGGCAGACGCTTTATCCTCTGAGCCACCAAGAGTTGGCCCATAAATAAGGCTGTAAGTAAGTAAGTAAGTAAGTAAAGTCACTCAGTCGTGTCCGACTCTTTGTGACCCCATGGACTGCAGCCCACCAGGCTCCTCAGTCCATGAGATTCTCCAAGCAAGAATACTGGAGTGGGTTGCCATTTGCTGAAGAATTGATGCTTCCAAATTGTGGTGCTAAAGAAGACTCCTGAGAGTCCCTTGGATAGCAAAGAGATCCAACCAGTCCATCCTGAAGGAAATCAGTCCTGAATATTCATTGGACAGACTGATACCGAAGGTGAAGCTCCAATACTTTGGCCACCTGATGCGAAGAGCCGACTCATTTTACAAGACCCTGATGCTGGGAAAGACTGAAGACAGGAGAAGGGGTGACGGCGGATGAGATGCTTGGACGGCATCACTGACTCAATGGACGTGAGCTTGAGCAAACTGAGGCGACAGTGAAGGACAGGGAAGCCCGATGTGCTGCAGCCCACGGGCTGCAAAGAGTTGGATATGACTTACCGAGCTCAGCTGGTAAAGGCTACCCACTCCAGTATTCTGGCCAGGAGAATTCCACCGGCTGTATAGTCCATGGTGCTGCAAAGAGTCGGACACGACTGGGTGGCTTTCAGTTCCACTATCAACTGAACAGCAACAAGAAGAATAAAGGGGTCCTGTGGCACAGTACAGCAGGTGAGTGCACAGGTCTGGGGCCAGGTAACCTGGGTTGGAGCCTGGTCTGTGCCATTAGGACCTATGAGACCTTGGGCAGGTGGAGGGGCTTCTCTGAGCCTCAGTTCTCTTCTCTTCAAAATGAGGATAATAATAGTATCNATGCCTGGGGAATCCCATGGACAGAGGAACCTTGCGGGCTACAGTCCACGGTACAGAGACTCACATTACTCCATGGCATGACGGGCAGAGAGCAGAAGTTTCGAGAGGAAGGAGCCCCAGAGGAGATGCCGGAGAAAGCTGCAGAGGAGTTCCTCCAAGAGCAGACGTTCTGAGGGGGACTCCTGGGGGCGCTGTTCTTATGGGGGGGGCGCTGATCTGGCAGCAGGTGGGAGCCCTGAGCGTGGCATGTCCACCACCTGGAAGAAGTCTGTCCGGGTTCCTGGCATCCTGAGTGCAGCCGGGCAAGACTGACTGACTCAGAGGACTGAAGACTCTAGCGCAAACCTCAAAGGTCGCTTGTGAGACTGTGTCCCCAGCGCAGAGCCAGCCAGCCACCAGCACACTGAACACCCTTCTGCTGGCTTGCAAATCACCGTCTGGCCTCCCCATCCTGCTAGTAGGCGGACACACTGGCTCCTTCCCGGTTTTCCAATCCCTAGCAGTTTCAGGAGTCCTTCCACACCTCCTGTGTGACTAGGGAAGCTGGGTCTCCAACTTGGCATCTTATTTGTAAAGTGTTGCTGACCTAATATACTCCAATATGAGAGTGCTGAGCACAATTTGTAGAAAGAAAGTCAATCTTTTTAAAGTCTTTTCAGTGAGAAATACATGTTTATTTGACAAATATATATCCAGTGCCCACTGCAAGGCATTTTTGCTAACACACATTATGTGAAGGGTGATGAGAGCTAGCCCATGGAGGGCTTTAACTGGCTGGGTCCAGATGCACAGAAGACAATGGACCTCTGGGCACCGGCCAAGGGGCAGATATTTGCACATACATTTGCTGTCCTTAAATAACTGTGTAAGTAAAATGAAGTCGCTCAGTTGTGTCCAACTCTTTGCAACCCTGTGGACTGTAGCCTGCCAGGCTCCTCTATCCATGGGAGTCTCCAGGCAAGAATACTGGAGCGGGTTGCCATTTCCTTCTCCAGGGGATCTTCCCAACCCAGGGATCAAACCCGGGTCTCCTGCATTGCAGGCAGACGCTTTATCCTCTGAGCCACCAAGAGTTGGCCCATAAATAAGGCTGTAAGTAAGTAAGTAAGTAAGTAAAGTCACTCAGTCGTGTCCGACTCTTTGTGACCCCATGGACTGCAGCCCACCAGGCTCCTCAGTCCATGAGATTCTCCAAGCAAGAATACTGGAGTGGGTTGCCATTTGCTGAAGAATTGATGCTTCCAAATTGTGGTGCTAAAGAAGACTCCTGAGAGTCCCTTGGATAGCAAAGAGATCCAACCAGTCCATCCTGAAGGAAATCAGTCCTGAATATTCATTGGACAGACTGATACCGAAGGTGAAGCTCCAATACTTTGGCCACCTGATGCGAAGAGCCGACTCATTTTACAAGACCCTGATGCTGGGAAAGACTGAAGACAGGAGAAGGGGTGACGGCGGATGAGATGCTTGGACGGCATCACTGACTCAATGGACGTGAGCTTGAGCAAACTGAGGCGACAGTGAAGGACAGGGAAGCCCGATGTGCTGCAGCCCACGGGCTGCAAAGAGTTGGATATGACTTACCGAGCTCAGCTGGTAAAGGCTACCCACTCCAGTATTCTGGCCAGGAGAATTCCACCGGCTGTATAGTCCATGGTGCTGCAAAGAGTCGGACACGACTGGGTGGCTTTCAGTTCCACTATCAACTGAACAGCAACAAGAAGAATAAAGGGGTCCTGTGGCACAGTACAGCAGGTGAGTGCACAGGTCTGGGGCCAGGTAACCTGGGTTGGAGCCTGGTCTGTGCCATTAGGACCTATGAGACCTTGGGCAGGTGGAGGGGCTTCTCTGAGCCTCAGTTCTCTTCTCTTCAAATGAGGATAATAATAGTATCGTCTGCAAGCTTCGTTTGTGTTAAGTGAGTAAATATTTGCGAAGTGCCAGGTCCAGAGCAAGGGCCTCTTCCTGCTGCTGCTGCTACATCGCGTCAGTCGAGTCCGACTCTGTGCGACCCCACAGACGGCAGCCCACCAGGCTCCTCTGTCCCTGGGATTCTGCAGGCAAGAACACTGGAGTGGGCTGCCATTGCCTTCTCCGAGGGCTACCTAAGTTCTAGATTAAGATACGTTCTAGATTAAGACGCAGGGCTTTCCCTCATGGCCCAGTCATCCCACCCTGTCAACCATGACCAGTCTAGTAGACACCAGACTTTCCCCAGAGCCCAGCTGTTAGTTTCCAACTGTCTGTCGGTTATCTTGACTTGTCCCACCAACGCCTCAAGCACAGTACATCCAAAACTAAACCACCCTGCCCACCAGTCTGCTTCTTGCCCGTGCTTCCTTCTTGGCCATGAGCATCACTGTCCACCCCAAGAGAAGCCCGGAGGTCAGAGCTCATGTTTCGCCAAACCTCCCCAGGCCCCAGCTTCCTGGGCTTGGTAACCAGGAAACCTGAGCTGCAGGTCCTCTGACACACAGCTCCCCGCCCCAGCAAGACCAAACCTTGACTACCCTTCCCCCTTCTGCACCACCCTCTGCTTGCCACCTCCTCCACCACTCACTGCCTGGGTCCCAGCCCTCTTCGTCCTCAGGAAGGACGAGGTGAGGCTGAACGCTAAGTGAGCAGTAACAGTGTCCACTGAGGAGCAGGGCAAACACATCCCATTACTGAAAACAAACAGCTCTCAGCCCAGCAACTGCATCCAACCGACGGCAGGCCTCTTGCCTCGTCTTTCCCTTGATGGGAAGCGCAGCTCCTTGGTGCTGGAGCCAGAGGACGACGCAGTCTGACTGCTGAGAAAAGACGGATAAAATAAACAGCCGCCGTGAGCAGACTATGGGAACAAGGCTTTTGGAGTCAGGCCCGGGGCTTACGTCAGGGCAGGGTAAATTTATTCTAAATCACCACCTATCTCAGTTCCCTTTCTGTTTGCTCTTTCCCATATAATGATTTGAGTTAAAATGTATGTCAATTTTAAGTGCTAAAGATGTCAACAAATTCCTATATCAAAGTGATAGATCTTTCACTCCCACCAAAATCTTGACAGATTCAAGTTTCTCCAAACCTGAGCCAACACTGGGTATCACTGGACTTAAAAATCTTGCCAATCCGATAGGTATAATTGGCACACTTTTTTGTTTGATTTGCATTTCTTTAACTGCAAATAAAGTTGAACCTCTTTCTGTACAGTTAAGTCATTTTCACTTTTTCTGTGAACGCTTGTTTATGCCTTCTGTCCTTTCACTCATCGCATCGGTTGACCTCTTTCTTACTGATTTGTAAGAGCTCTTTGTATATTGAGACAATTAACTCTTTGTAATATGAATTGCAAATATTTTTTTTCATCTTGTCTCTCCCCCCGCCTCCACCTTTTTTGTGGTAGATTTTTCCAGAGAATACTTTTTTGTTCCTTTGTTATAAAATATAGTAATTTCTTCTTCACACAGTGCGTTGGTTTTATGTTTTACTTGCTGAGGGCTTTGAAGATCTGAAGAATTAAAGTCTGTCATCTACTGACTCAGTTGGCAAAGAATCCGGCTGCAATGCAGGAGACCCAGCTTTGATCCCCGGGTTGGGAAGATGCCCTGGAGAAGGGAATGGCTGCCCACTCAGTATTCTGGCCTGCAGAGTCCCGTGGACAGAGGAGCCTGGAGGCCTACAGTCTGTGGGATCCAGGAGCTCACACGACTGAACAACTGAAGCAGCATCACAGAGGACGGAGCTGGACCGCTGCCCTTCAGGTTCCCCTGCCCGCCCCAGCAGGCTGGCTCCCATCCCGTGATCTGCGCTTCCTCCAGCAGGGCTGACACTCCACTGAGGTCCTGGGTGATTATTTCTGGGAATTCCCTGGCAGTTCAGTGGTTAGGACTCCATGCTCTCACTGGCAGCAGCCTGGGTTCGATTCGTGGTCGGGGAACTCGATTCCACAAGCCACACAGTACAGCTAACAGAGAGAGAGAGACACAGAGAGAGAGTATTCCTTTGTCGTAAACTGAGAGTCTGTCAAATGCCAGGGAATGCTTGACTCGGACAGGATAGGAAGATTCAGAGATGAGTTATAACTCTGTGGTGTTGCTTTCGAACTGGAGGCAGTGTGAACTCATGGAGACTGATATAGATTCAGATAAAAATATAGATAAAGATGTCAGCATAGAAGTACAATAAAAACAGACATAAATGCAGGTATACAATCCACGGTCAGGGAACAAGATCCCACGTGCCACAACTAAGACCCAGTGCAGCCAAATGAATACTTTAAAAAACAGTATCAGAAACATAGAATATTTTAAAAAGATACTTACTTCCATATTGTTTGCAGTAGCAGGAAGTTGGTCTCCCGGGTATCCTTCTTTAAGGGAGTACATGAGTTAATTTTTATAAATACATAGTATGGAATACAATGCTGTCAATCAGAAGCAACTTACTGATGTGTATAGAACTAGGATAAATCCTTACAACACAGCATAAAGGGGAAAATAAATGTTATAGCACAAGGCCATTAAAATATGTATTAATGCACATACATATATATTACTATACATATATATGTACATGGAGAAGGCAGTGGCACCCACTCCAGCACTCTTGCCTGGAAAATCCCATGGACGGAGGAGCCTGGTGGGCTGCAGTCCACGGGGTCGCAAAGAGTCAGACACGACTAAGCGACTTCACTTTCACTTTTCACTTTCATGCATTGGAGAAGGAAATGACAACCCACTCCAGTGTTCTTGCCTGGCGAATCCCAGGGACGGGGGAGCCTGATAGGCTGCCGTCTATGGGGTCGCACAGAGTCGGACACGACTGAAGCGACTTAACAGCAGGAGCAGCATACACCCCAGGATACAGCCCTCGCTCTGCCCGCTGAGAGAATCTAGAAGCAATGACGCCCAGCAGCAGTAAGAGTACTTAGCATCCAGATTTTGATTCTAAATATCATTCTGACTAAACAGAACCAGGGATTCTTGGAGAAATGGCCAATTCAATGACCCAAGCAGAGAAAGAATAATATGAGTCTGGAACATCTTATTCTATCAGAAAGTAAGAAAGTACCCCCCAGTTAGGAGATATTTCAAAAAGATACAGAAAATAAATTAAAGGGGTTCCTACTGACCAAATCAGGGATAATATGATCATCAAAAAAATAGTGATAGTTACGGATCACAGGGGATTGAGGAAAAACAGAAATTCATGAGTTAATATTGATACACATATACAGATAAATAAATATTCAAAATTTGATGACGTGGTATATAGTCACACTGCCTCAATATACTTCCTACAAAATACTTATTCATTACAGAAGAAAGTAAAGTACCTCCGTGGTGGAGAAGTCTGGCAGACACAGCTTTAATCCAGTGATCAAAGTAAACATCTCCAGTGATTACACAAACGGGAACCCGGCAGCCGGGGACCGCGCGCATGAGGACGCAGCAGAGCACGCGCAGTGCTCATCAAAGGCGCAGGCCTGAGGGCAACGAGGAGGCGCCGAAGAAACCCAGGGTGAGGCGCCTCCTGTAACATGCCAGTCGATTCACTCTGAAAATGTCAAAGTCAAAAAAGTCAGGAATTCTACAAAGGACATTATTGGAACTAATGGCAAAACCTGAATAAAGTCTGTGCATGAGAATTTGCAGGAGAACGTGTTTGTTCATAGGAAATATACACTAAATTATTCTAGTGAATGGAACCTCAGGGGTTTTTTTTCCTGTATTTATTTAGCTCTCCTATAACTTTTTTAAAAATTAAACTTTTAATTTTGAGATAAGTATAAATTCATACACAGTTGTAAGAAATAACGCAGGAAGACCCTGTGTACCCTTTATCCAATTTCTCCCAATGGAGCATTTTGCAAAGCTATCACACAGCATTCCTCTCAGGATACTGGCATGGATACAGTCGAGACACAGAACATTTCCATCACCACAAGGACCCCTGTGTTGCCATTTTACAAACGCCCCCACCCCAACCTTCTCTTCCTTCCCTCCCTCTCTTTCTTCTGTTTTCTTGGAGTTGGTTTACAATGTCGTGTTCATTTCTGCTGTACAGCAAAGTGATTCAGCTACACATCTAGGGGCTTCCCAGGCGGCGCTGGCGGTAAAGAGCCCGCCGGCCAGCGCCGGGGACTCGAGAGACGCGGGGTCCGTCCCTGGGTCGGGAAGATCCCCTGGAGGAGGTCATGGCAACCCACTCCAGCATTCTCGCCCGGGAAATCCCACGGACAGGAGAGCCTGGGAGGTTACAGTCCGTGGGGCTGCAAAGAGTCGGACACGACTCAGGGCTACACCACCACCAGGTCAAAGAAGAAAAGGGTTTTATACTGTTTTTGTTTGTTTGTTTGTTTGCAGATTTTCTGGGAGTCTGTTTCAAAACAAACAAAAAAAGAAATATAAGGAAAGAAATAAAAGTTTCTTTCTTAAGATACGAGGAGACAGGAAAATTTTGGTAAAGTTCTTTCTTCTCCTGCAGAGATTCTGGAAAACATTTTTCTCTCTCTTCTAGGTACTGTGCGGCATTGAGGTAGGATCCAGAGCAGCGTGGTCACCTCCCCACAAGGCTGAGAGGAAGCAAAGCCCAGAGGATCGCAGGCACATGGTCCAGAGCCCCTGGATTAAGTCGGCCTGGAACCCAGCCTTCCTCTGAACTTCCAGCTGCAGGCATCGTTACAATTCCTCGTTAGTCTTAAGCTAGTCATGCTGGGTTTTCAATTATTTGCCACCAAAAGCTTCCTGAATGAGTCAGTCATTGAAAAAGGATACCAGGGCCCTCTCACAATGAATCCCATTCCAAGCATAACAAATGTTATTGCTCCTGGGTGAACAAAATGTCTCTTGTTTACCAGCATGGACTGTGCGCAAAATCACACACGCGGTGTCTTCTAGAGATGGTTGACTGTGACCTTCAGATTCCAGGTAAAAGGCTGACCAGGGAGTGAAGGAATGTGCTCGGTTTATCACAGAGGGAGCCCAGTAGGCCAGAAACCAGAGGTAGAGACAATTGTGCAACTAAGTCCCAATTCAAGAGAGCTTTTATGAGTCTGCAAAAATTACCTCTGGTCTCCCCTTTTCTACCTAAAACCTTATGTATTTCTATTTACGTTTCAATTAGTTTTTCTCTTCTGGTTACATCTTCTTATTCTTTCCTCAGTGACCTTGATAACTGAACAGTACCTGAAAGAGGAAGTCTTTTATCTCATCCTAATACTCAAGATGCTTCCTTGGGAGACCCCGAAACACTGTGGACGTCTGTACTGTCTCTCAACAGACCGCGTTCTCCAGCCTCACTGTCCACCCGGGGCTATGCTGCAGGCTGAGGGTCTGTGTCCCCCACCCAACCCTAAGATGCATGTGCTGAAGCCCAATCCCCAACGTGGCAGGCTAAGGAAGTGGGCCTCTGGGGTGATTAGGTCATGAGGGTGGAGCCCCCATGCAGGGGTGGAAGCTCTTATAAAAGAGGTCCCACGTGTAAAGCTCCTCTCTCCCTTCTGCCGTGCGGGGACCCGGTGGCATGACTGTCTGTGAACCAGGAAGTGAGCTCTCAGCAGACCCCAAATTGCGCCGGTGCCTTGAGCTTGGAATTCCAGCCTCCGGAACGGTGGGAAATAGACATCTGTTGCCGATCAGCCGCCCAGAGTGGCGTAACTGCCGCGCTGGTGGTGGTGGTACAGCAGCCGGAACAGACCAGACTCCCTCCCACCGCTGAAGAAGGGAGTCCCGAATACACTGAGCCCTGCGGGGCTGGTTGGGATCGGAAGACGCGAGCAAAGGCCACGATTTCAGAGTGTGTAGCCGGACAGACACAGGCGCGGACGTGAACGCAGGGCTCCGCGAGGAGCCCCTCCCCGTCCACCGAGGGAACTAGAGGCAGTGATCCTCGAGAGAACATCACCTCCTTCACAGGCGGCCTTTGTCTCGGGCGCTTCTCTGTGCCTAACCGTAGTTTCCTACCTTAAAACCTCTTCATCATGCTCTATCGGAATCACGGCATGGAAGCACCACGTGTCTGTCATCAGGAGGACGTATCCCTGCCTCTCCACCAAGGACAGGACAAGGACGAGGCATAGCACGCAGGACTCAAACGCCTTTTGGGTGAACCAAGTCTGAATTGAGACATAACCACGTCCAAAAGTGAGAGTGAAAGTCGCTGAGTCGTGTCTGGTTCTTTGTGACCCCATGGACTATCCAGTCCACGAAATTCCCAGGCGAGAATACTGGAGTGGGTAGCCTATCCCTTCTCCAGGGGATCTTCCCAGCCCAGGGATCGAACCCAGGTCTCCCGCATTGCAGGCGGATTCTTTACCAGCTGAGCCACCAGGGAAGCCCCTGATGCCGAGGTCGCGCTCAGATGCCGTCTCTCCCGTGAAGCCTCCTGGGATGTGCGGCAGAGAAGCACCCCGTCTCTGCACGGGGGCGTCTTCCACACCTTCCTGCAGCACTGGTTCAACCTTCCTTCCTCTTGGGCTCATCTCCCCATTCCACTGTGAATATTTGTGGGCAGGATCTAACTCTTTTTCTTGGTCCCCAGCCCTCGGTTAAGGCATTTTGGATTTGATGGCGTCTCTCCATGGACCACATCGGCCTGCCTGCAGAGCTAATCCCTGCCATTGGCATCATCGGCTCCAGGCTCCACCGGTGGAAGCCAACCGTTCAGGGCTGAAAGCAGCAGAGCCCTTTGTTCCAGCCCTATTTCTGCAGAAAACGGTTGCCCTTGGCTAAGCAGGAGGCAGTCTTCAGAGAGCTGACTCACTTGCTTGACAGGTCTGTCTCAGAAACATTTGACTTGATGCTTTGCTTTTGCTGCGAAAGAAACCTGGCCTTACTTTGCAGCTGGTGGTGGCAGGCTCATGAAATGAATGTTTGCCTGTTTCTGACGGCTTCCCTGGAGGCTGGCTGGGCAAGCTCCCACGGGGCGATGAAATGGTGATGATCCGGGGCACCGGGAAGGCTGCAGAGCTCCCGACACGCTGCTCGAGGAGGCGCCCACGCTGGCAGAAAGCTGCTGTGAGAGAGACGGAAACCCCGAGCTGTAGGCTCGAAGTTTCCTCACTAACCATGCAGACCGGGGCGAGCTATAGAGAGGCGCTTTGCCGCTGAGAAACTTGGATAGAAGAGGAAACAGCAGATCTTCCCAAAGGCTCCGACCTCGACAAAGCCCGGCGTTCGTTTTTATTGCTGCCAGGACAAATCACCGCAAACTGAGTAGCTGGAAACCACACCATTCCTCATTTCACAGCTCTGCAGCTTGGCAGTCTGGGTGCAGCGTGGCTCCACTGGGTCCCCTTTCAGAGGCTGTGGGCTGGAATCAGCAAGGCTGCAGTCCCGATCAGGGCTCTGAGCGGAGAGTCTGCAGCCAAGCTCGCTCAGGCTGCTGGCCAGGTGGTTGTGCAAGTGGGGGCCCTGCTCTGTTGCTGGCTGTCAGCTGGGGGCACCCTTAGCTCCCAGAGGCCTCCTTGGAATCCTGGCACAAGGCTCTGACTTCTCAGAACCAGCAAAGGAGCCCTGAACCCCTCCCAGGACTCGAATCTCCCTGACTCCCCTTTCTGCCGCCTTCCCTCTAACTCCATCCAGAGAAAGGTCTTTGCCTTTTAAGGGCTCGGGTACTTAGATGGATAATCACGGCCTTCCCTGCTGACTCAGCTGGTAAAGAATCCACCTACAATGCGGGAGACCTGGGTTTGATCCCTGGATTGGGAAGGTCCCCTGGAGAAGGGAAAGGCTACCCACTCTAGTATTCTGCCCTGGAGAATTCCATGGACAGAGGAGCCTGGTGGGCTACAGTCCATGAGGTCACAACAAGTCGGACATGACTGAGCGACTACCACGTATGCGGGCACTGTGGCCCAGCCAGTGACATATAGAATTAAATACCACGCTTCTGATTAGGACGTCCTCTTTCCCATCATTGCCAAAGGCTTCGGGACCGCTGGCTTTCCTCCCGTCTCTGTGACCGTCCCACCTCTTGGTCCATTCGAGCCCTTCCGCCCCCAGGCCTGGCTGAAGGAGGCCCAGGTTCCTCTGCTCGCTATGCTGAGCACAGGCATTCAGGCTTACTTTGCGGCATGGTTTTCCCAACCAATCATGACAGAAACAAACCAGGGGTAACAAAAACTACAAATGAGAAGGTTCAAGGCTTAGAAAGTTATGCTTTCTTCCCATCCAGCACCCAGGTATTGATCTCCTTTCCGAGATGGAAGTTGGAAATGTCAGGCTTTTTTGTCTATAGATACTATGGGAAGTAGATCTCACCCAGCCCCTGGTCTCTGAACACTTGAGGTTCCAACAAAGCGAAATAGAAGGCGCTTGCAAAGGCCTTTAATCTGAAGAGGACTGTTTGCATTTCTGAGGAAGTTTTAACTCTCCGCTCTGGCCCTATTTTTCAAGAAGGAATATTCCCTTGGGCATAGCCTCCCTGGAGGCTTATCCCTAGAGAGGAATTTATAAGATCTTCAGATCACTGTGTAACCATTTCAAAAAGCCCAAGTGGTCAAGGTTTTTAACTGGGCAGGGAACAAAAAGTTCTTACTTTTCCTCCTTCCTCCTCTTCTGCCTCTCACTTCCCTGGTGGCTCAGAGGGTAAAGTTTCTGCCTGCAATGCGGGAGGCCTGGGTTCCATCCCTGGGCTGAGAAGAGCCCCTGGAGAAGATGGCAACCCACTCCAGTACCCTTGCTTGGAAAACCTCATGGACAGAGGAGCCTGGTAGGCTACAGTCCACAGGGTCACAAAGAGTTGGACATGACTGAGCGACTTCACTTTCCTCGTCTGCTTCTCACCCCACATCAGGAAAATCAGGAAGCCCGGGCTTTTCCAAAGGAAAGAGTCTCGTGGCCGTGGTGCCAAGGCCCTGTCTGTGCTCTGGCCCAGCCTGCTCACCGGCTACGGCCGCCCCCCTACGCCCTGCCCCTCCTGACTTCCCACCAGCTACTCCACAGCCACGCCAGATGGTCAGAGGGAAGCTGTGGCCTTTTCTCTTCTACACGGTTTGGAAACTGTTAAGGACTTTTGCCATTGTTATTCTGGAGAAGGAAAATATTGGCTGAATCTTTTTTTTAGCTGTATATTCCGATTGTACTTTTTGTGGGGGAGCGGAGATGGTCTTAGTTACAGCACACAGGATCTTTGGTTGCGGTGTGCAGGCTTCTCTCTGCTTGTGGCTTGCAGGCTCCAGAGCTTGAACGGGCTCAGCAGTTGCCCTGCACAGGCTGAGTTGCCCCCCAACCAGGGATCGAACCTGCATCCACTGGGTTGGAAGGCGGATTCTCACCCACTGGACCACCAGGAAAGTCCTTATGCAGAATCTTAAGAATTACCAAGGGCACCAGAAGTGGCCGCAGGTGAAAATGTCTGTGGAGCATCTGATTCAATTCGCCTGACCGTGCCCATCTCATTACCACTGGTGGCAGATAAGCCTAGAACTGCACCATCTGATGCCTTCACAACCCCGGTTGCCTCCTCACTGGCCTCCATCTGACTTATAAATCCTGTACCCTTCAACCATCCTCCCTAGGGCTTTCAGGCTATTCCTTCCTAAAACAATCCACTTCACACAGATACGTTCCCCTTCGAAATGTTCAGTGGGTTCCCAGTTCTCGCCCAGACCCTCCACAATCTGAACATAACCTGCCATTCCCAAGACATCCAGCCACTCTCCCATTCATTCACGCACTGGATGGACACACTGAGCATCTATTCCGTGCAGGCCCTAGAGACACAGGTCAGGCTGAGCTAACTTGGACAATCTCTGCTCTCAGGGGCTCAGGAACAGAGGCCTCAACAAGGCGTTCCAGTGAGCATGACGAGATGAGGCGGAGGAAGACCCAGTGCCAGCGTGCCCGCCTGCGTCCACCTGGGCCGACCCTCGGTTCCCACTCGCCGACTTCCTCGCTGACCACTGAACACACACGTTCCCTGCCCTGCGCACTGGCTCAACCACCCTATGAAACTCCCCCCAGGCCCCTCTGTCCTTCAAGGGCCCAGTCATGTCCCGCCTTCCCTGTTTTCCAGATCCATGCAGCCTATGAGGAACTTTCCCTTGTCTCCGCGGCAGGGTCCTAGGCAGCATCTCCTAAGCCCTACCGACTCTGCCTTCTGCATTCGTTTGT
>SJXQ01003053.1:627489-641752 GCA_006408695.1 Aepyceros melampus | reverse complement strand
TTTGCACGACACAGCTGGGCAGCTCCTTGGGATGGCCTGGGGCCCGTGTTGGGGTGGGGGCAGGAGAGGAGGTTCAGGGTGTTGGCTCCATGTCCTCCGCTCCCACCCCCATCTCTTCGTCTCTGCAGCTGCCTCCGGTCCTCCCGCTGCAGAGACAGCCCGGGCAGATGGCCCCTTGGAGCGGCTGCCAGCCCCACTCCACTGGCAGCTGCTGCACAGCCCCGGGAGAGCGGCGTGACCACGGGCACCCACCCGTGAGCAGACACATGTGCGGCGCGTCCTGCCCCTGGCGCCAGGCCTGCGGGCACAGCTCCCTGCCATCCGGAGGCCTCCAGCTGGCTCAGCGTAACACGGCCCCCTCCCTTCACCAGGGAGACACGGGCCTGCAAGCATCCACCTCTGAGATGTCCGTCTCTGCGGTGAGCAACGCAGTGTTGCACAGATACACACGTGTCTTTAAAACATCCGTATTATTTTAAAATTCTCTTATGGACCTTTCCAAAGCTTAAGCAGATTAACCCTCAGATGTTAAGAGGAAATGTTATTTTAAAGATGGAATAAAAGGATACCAAATCTTTGAGGACATCACGCTTGGTGGAATAAACTGGTCACTAAGAGACAAGCAAGGGGTGACTCCGCCTCCATGAGGCTCCTACAGTCGGAGTCAAGCTGACGGAAGGTAGATGGTGTCTGCCTGGGGCTGGGGAAGGCAGGTAGGGGCTTCTGTCTCACAAGAGATAAGAGTTCTGGAAACTGGTTACCAACAACGTAAACGCGCCTGACACGACTGCACGGCACACTTAGAAACAGTTAACGTGGCCGATTTCATGTGCATGATTTAATTTCTAAAAAAATTTTTTTACAGAATCCTAAATGTGAAGTAATGAAGTTCTCAGAGTTACATATCCCAGAATGGCTAGAATCCGCGAGATGTAAAAAATAAATAAAAACAAAACCTTCCAATAGAAATGTCCATTATCATCCACAATAAAAAAGTTCCATCGTTACCCACTGGAAATTTTCTCTAGGAAATCTGCTATTTCTAATTGCATTAATGAAAACTGTTATAAATACACAAAGTCAAAAAGTAGGTGGATGTAGGGCTTCCCTGGTGGTCCCGTGGAATTAAGAATTCGCCTTGCAGTGCAGGGATGCGGGTTCGATCCCTGGCTGGGGAACTAAGATCTCACGTGCTGTACCGAGCCTGCACCACAACAAAAGACCTGTCACAACGCATTGAAGGTCCTGCATGCCAGGACTAAGACCCGATGCAGCCAAACAAACATTAAAAAAAGAAAAACAGTAGGTAGATGCTGTGGTCTGAACGCTTGCGTTGCATGTTGAAATCCTAACCCTCAGAGGTGATGGTGTTGGCAGGCAGAGACTCTGGGAAATGATGAGGTCATGGGAGTGAAGGCCTGGTGGTGGGATTAGTGTCCTTATTAAAGAGACCTCCCCAGGGCCCACAGCCCCTCCGCCACGCGAGAACACTGACCCCGCAGAGGCCTCCTAGTCTCAGAATTCCCACCTGCAGAGCTGTGGGAAGTGTCTGTCGCTCACGTGCTCTCAGTAGCAGCTGACAGCCTAAGAAGGAATCTCATTCCATCAGCGGACACCTGGAGGGGGGAAGCACCAGACCCTTCTCCATGGCTGCTTCTCCTCCCCTCCTGGGGCGCAGATTAAGAGACGGGCTCCAGGAGTCTGACTCCCGATCATTGTTCAACTTGTACCAGGAAGCAGCTCCTCGTCACAGGCCAGATTAAAGGGGGGCCTCGCTTCTCATTAGCTCTGCTTCCCTCGGGATCAAAATTACAGCTCTTCTCAATGCTGGGTCGAGTCCTTTCATCTCGGTCTTGACCAAAATGGAAACCAGGATCACGAGAATTCCTTGGGGCCAGTGTTGAAAGGAATTTCCCCTGCTCTTCTTGCCAGAGTCTCGAGGGGGGCATCCTTTCCCGGGTGAGTAATTGCAATTCCACGTGACGGAACAAACAGCATCTCCTTTTCAAAAGGGAAGGACATGCAAGGAAATCAGCCGAAGGAAGTGGAGATGAAAGCCCGTCTGGATGCAGCGTCCGGATGAGATGCTGCCTCTAGACATGCAGAGCTCTGTCAGAAGTGACTCCAAAGCCGCGAGTCCCCTCGGAAGTTAGGAGGACTTCTCTGAATCCACGCTCCAGGAAACAAACTAAACAAAACCCCAGAAAAGGCTCAGACTCCACCCAGACGAGTGCCAGGCCTTTGCTGTAAACTCCTCACCGAGCTCAGCCCTATCCAGGGCCCAGCTGCCGTCCCGGGTGACCTGTTTCCAGACGCCTCTGCCCAGCAGTGAGAGCACGTGGGGCTGCCTAACCGGGCCAGGAGGCTGCTCTATGTCCACGAGTCTCCCCAGAGGAGCGGACACTTCTCTGCCCGCTTCTGCTCTTCCACTCCAGGACCTCCGCGGCCCTCACTGTTAGGACCAGACTCTGGCCATGACAGGCTTAGCGAGCTACACTAGGCCTAAAAATGCTTCTGGGAATTATACCCTTAAAACCAATCAGGAGAGTCCCCATTTGCGCCAAACCTTGAGCCAATCCGGGTGAGATGCGAGGTTCAAAATTCGCGTGCGCACCGCTCAGCCAATCATTGTAAGCCTAGTGGCCTAGAGGTGGCCTATAGAGACAAAGATGGAAATACTTCAGGAAAGCCTGCCCCGCGAAAAACTGACCAATCAGCAGTTAATGAGTAACCCGTGCAACCAATCTAAGTTTGCCAGCTGCCTGCCTTTGTTATAATCCTATAGATACTGCTCAAACCCAGAGGCGGGGCCTCTTGTCTTACTCCACTGCGTTGGATGTGGCGGGGGCCCTGACTCGAGTCAGAAATAAATTTCCCTTTTTGCCTTTTGCATTGTCGTGGAGGTCTTGTTCTTGTGGTCTTGGGATTGGGATTCGGACTTTCGGGCACGACACTCACCCTGGCCCACAGCCAGCTCTGTGCCCGACCACACCCCATCTCTGGAACCCAGCAATCAGGCTTCCATGTTTCCAGACTCAATCCTCCCCCTGCCTCTTCTGAAGCCCCTACCTTGCCATGACGGACTTGGTCCCGATTCTATGGACTAACTGAAAATATGGCTTATGGCTTCATGTCACACAGAGACAGCAAAAGTGAAGACAGAGAAAAGAGAGGAGAGAAAGAGGCCCCATGGTCAAGTTTTTCCCCAAATTCATAGCTCCTGTTGGAAGTTACTATGTGCAAATAGAGAAGGAGCAATCAAGACTCAGTTCGAAGAATGAGCGCCTGCACCGAGCCACACCCCCCCATCCCGCCCCTGCAGTGAGCATCACCCAGAGCTCCCACCCACACTGCGCTCTTGTCCCGTGATCACCGGTTAACTGGCGGGCTCTGCAGTCCTCCCGATCAACCACCTCCTGGTGAGCCCAGCACATCCGCAGAAGGTGACACGGAGGGGCCGTTCATCCAACACTTGTCAGCACGGCTGCCGCCGGCAGACCGCGGGCCCAGGACATGTCAGCGCGGAGCCGCTTCCATCAGAGCAGGGCCTCGGGGTCCTGGCATCCTAGACCGCGAGTCCAGGCAGATTTTGCAGTCACTCTTTTCTAGTGAACAGAGTGCCTGCCTGCCGTCCTCTTCCTTTCTGACCTTACCCCACACTTGTTCCGTCCTGCCGGTGGCGTTCACTGTGCTAACTCAAGAGGATGGTTTATAAAGCAGGATTCTTCTCCAAGCACAGAGCAGACTCTGGGCCCGTTGCTTCGATGAGTGTCATTCATGAAACACTCCTTGGGCCACACTGTCTGATGCGAGACCATTAGCTGCTAAGGAGGCTGTTCAGACTCACAGGGGAGGCTCGCGATGTAATCAGTCCCTGATAAACGGCCACGCTGCGCTACGCCCTCCGCAGGAGGAAGCCACCAGCGTAGAGTCGGGGATGGGGAGAGGCAGGGGGCTGAGGTCCTTTCCCCCGCTCTTTCCACTGTGAACACTCACTTTCAGAAGTTTTCTCTTCATCCAGGTTGGGGTTTTGGAGGCAGTGTGTTTTCATCCGCTTTAGCGATCTCTTACACAGGACCAGACATTTTCAAAGCCCGACTCTGGGGGTGCAATGGAAGGCAGGGGTGGGGGTTGTGGCTTAGATGCTGCCATGGGCTAAAGTGCATCTCCTTCCTTTCAGAAGGAGCTGCCAGAGGAAGGAGGACTCAGAAAAGGAACTGTGACCTCATGGTGATGGCATCGTATAATCAGCGCTCTGGAGAACACAGAGGGAGCACTGAACTTCTCATAGATTGCACCCCACGCGAATGAGTGCTGGGATCACCTGTTCAGTGACCCTGAGACCTCCCACGGTGGAGCGCAGGAGTGAGTCAGCATCGCGGTGAACACGGACTCCCCACCTGAGTTCAAGTCCTCCAGGCACATTCTGCAGACTCATCACCTAAGCCAGGCAACCAGCTGGAAAACACTGTAGCACCACAAACGTGCATTCCGAAGCCCCGCCCTCTGCAGCTCAGCGCAGGGCATCCAGCTGAGTCAGAAAGACAGGAAGGCTCGGGGCTGTAGAGCCCTGTCTTCCCAGAACGGAGCCTCTGTCCAGCAGACAGCAGGGCAGCTGGTGCTCCACCCACAGCCGTGAGCTGGCCCCCTGCTGGAAATCTCGCCCTGACCTGAAGGTTATCTCCCTCTCCTCCCCCATCACCCAGACCGTGGCCCAACGCCTCTCTCCTTCTTCCTGTGGCTGCCCTAGAATGCTGATGTTTGAATCCAAGCAGAGCGAGGTACCTGCCGAGAATCAGCTTCAGGGGGCAAGGGATGGATCCCCAGCAACGCTTCGTCCCGGGCCCAGCTCGAGGGCGGGCTCTGGGCTGTGGTCACTCATCCCCTGGCTTCAGGGAGTGGCGCTGTGGAGAACCAAGCCTCATGGACATTTTGTTAAAATTCCAGTCCCATGGTGTTTCAGTTCAGTTGCTTGTTCAGTTGCTTGTTCAGTTGCTCAGTCGCGTCTGACTCTTTGTGACCCCATGGACTATAGCACACCAGGCTTCCCAGTCCTGCTCTGTCTCCCACAGTTTGCTCAAACTCACGTCTATCGAGTCGATGATGCCATCCAGCCATCTCATCCTCTGTCGTCCCCTTCTCCCCCTGCCCTCCGTCTTTCCCAGCATCAAGGTCTTTTCCAAAGAGTCAGCTCTTAGCATCAGGTGGCCAAAGTATTGGAGCTTGAGCTTCAGCTTCAGCATCAGTCCTTCCAATGAATCTTCAGGGCTGATTTCCTTTAGGATTGACTGGTTTGATCTCCTTGCTGTCCAAGGGACTCTCATTAGTATTCTACAGCACTACAGTTCGAAGGCATCAATTTCCCCTAATCCTAGAATGTTCTGAAAATGGAGTCCTTGACTGATTTAACTTAGGACCGTGGGGTCACAAAGAATCAGACACAACCATGTGACTGAACTGAACTGAAAGACAGTCTTCAGGGAAGACGTTTTGTGTCCAGAAAGCATTAAATCATGCCAAAATCTAGTAATGCTGGGCTGGATGAAGCACAAGCTGGAATCAAGATTGCCGGGAGAAATATCAATAACCTCAGATATGCAGATGACACCACCATTATGGCAGAAAGCAAAAAAGAACTAAAGAGCCTCTTGATGAAAGTGAAAGAGGAGAGTGAAAAAGTTGGCTTAAACCTCAACATTCAGAAAACTAAGATCATGGCATCTGGTCCCATCACTTCATGGGAAATAGATGGGGAAATAATGGAAACCGTGACAGACTTTATTTTGGGCTCCAAAATCATTGTAGATGGTGACTACAGACGTGAAATTAAAAGACACTTGCTCCTTGGAAGAAAAGCTATGACCAACTTAGCATATTCAAAAGCAGAGACATTACTTGGCCAACAAAGGTCCATCTAGTTAAGGCTATGGTTTTTCCAGTGGTCATGTACGGATGTGAGAGTTGGACCATAAAGAAAACTGAGCACTGAAGAATTGATGCTTTGAACTGTGGTGTTGGAGAAGACTCTTGAGAGTCCCTTGGATTACAAGGAGATCCAACCAGTCCATCTTAAAGGAAATCAGTCATGAATATTCATTGGAAGGACTAATGCTGAAGCTGAAACTCCAATACCTTGGCCACCTGATGCAAAGGGCTTACTCACTTGAAAAGACCTTGGATGCTGGGAAAGATTGAGGGCTGGAGGAGAAGGGCACGACAGAGGATGAGATGGTTGAACAGCATCACCGACTCAACAGACATGAGTTTGAGTAAACTCTGAGAGATAGTGGGGGACAGGTAACCTAGCATGCTGCAGTCCATGGGGTTGCAAAGTGTCAGACATGACTGAGCAACTGAACTGAACTGAACTGAATTCTGCCATAACAAAGCACCACAGACCAAATGGCTTAAACGTGAGAAACTTCACTGTCTCACAGTTTTCGAGGCTAGAAGTCCAAGATCAAGGTGTTGGCACGGTCGGTTTCTCCCAGGGGCTACAAGGGAAAGTCTATTCCATGCTCCCTCCTGGGCTCTGATGGTCTGCTGGCGGTCTGGCATTCCTCGGCTTGTAGACGCTTCACAGTGATCTCTCTTCTTCACAGGGCGTTCTCTGTGCGTTTCCGTGTCCAAATCTTTCCCTTTTATAAGAACACCAGTCATATTGGACTGGGGCCCACCCCGCTCCAGTATGAACTCATCTTAACTAATTATTTCTGCAATGACTCTGTTTCTGAATAAGGTAGCATTCTGAAGTCCTGCGAGTTAGGTCTTCAACACAGGAGTTTGGAGGAGACACAATTAACAGTCCACCCTCTGCATAATTAATGCACGTTCTTCTCACATACAAAATATATTCACTTCATCCCCACATTTTCAGAAGTATTAAATCATTACAGCATCAACTTGAAGTCCAAAATCTCATCTAAATACCATCTAAATCAGATATGGGTGAGCCAGCGGGATGTGAGCCACCCTGGGGCAAAATTCTCTTTATCTGTGAACCCATGAAACAGACAAGGCATTTCTTGCGGAATACAACCGTGAGGTAGACCTAGGATAGACATTCCCATTCTGAAAAGGAAAAATGGACAGAAAAAAGAATCATGGGTCCCAAGAAAGTCTGAAACCTAGCAGAGTAAATTCCATTAAATTTTACAGCTTGAGAATAATCCCCTTCGGCTTGATGCTCTGTGGTTAATCCCAATATTGGGCAAGGCCGTTTCCCTTAACAACACACTCTTAAACCTATCAGGAAAATCTCAGGTTTTCCAAGCATTCACAGATCCTTTGTTGGGCAAGCTGAGGAATCTCAACATATAACCAGTGCTTTTGACACTTTCAGAGAATTCTTTCTTTCACCTCCAGAATCAGAGTGGGAAACACTGGCCTTCTGAAGAAGCAGGTTACTGTTGTTTTTGTTTTTGTTTTTAATTAACTTTATTCTTTGAAACCACTGGATTGCCGGGGAAGCCCCATTTGCTATTTTAAGTGGTATGAATAGATCTGGGCTCTGTTTCTCTTAAACTCACATTCAAAGATGCCCCAGGGCCTCTCTGAGATGAAATGGATACATTTCCACGGACATACACCCTGCTCTACACTGATCCCTGAGCCTGATATTGTGGTTCAGAAGCAGCTGAATGTACTGACCGTATACCGCCAAGTGGAAGAGGAAACCGTTCATCCCCTGCTGGTCCAGCCTGGAGTTCCCAAAGCGTGTTCCACAAGACAGCTGCAGCAGCATCTCCCGAGCCGCACACGAACCGGTGACAAGTGTTCGTCACTTGGTCGTGTCTGACTCTTTGCAACTCCACAGACTGTAGTCCACCAGGCTCCTCTGTCCACAGAATTTCCCAGGCGAGAACACTGGAATTGGCTGCCATTTCCTTCTCCAGGGGATGTTCCCAACCCAGGGATCAAATACAGGTCTTCTGTGTTGCCAGGCAGATTCTTTACCTTCTGAGCTACCAGGGAAGCCCAACTGCATATGGAAAATGCACGTTCCCAGGCCCTCCCCCAGGTCAACTGGAGCAGAATCTCTAGAGTAGAGCCCGTTTTAAACCAGCTCCCAAACAACTATAGAGCTCATGCTAGGTCTCTTTCAGTCGTGACTGACTCTGCAGGCTCCTCTGTCCTTGGGATTCTCCAGGCAAAAACACTGGAGTGGGCTGCCATTTCCATCTCCAGGGGATCTTCTCGACCCAGCGATCAAACCCCCGTCTCTCACATCTCCTGCATCGGCAGGTGGGTTCTTTACCACTAGTGCCACCTTGGATGCCCTAAATACCTAAATAAAAATAAACTAGCTCCCATTGACTGGTGATCCTTACGAGTAAATCAGCTTGAGAACCACGGGTCTTTTAACAGTCCAGCCTTTAGTATCAAACCAGCTGAGGCCTCTGAACCAGCTCTGCCTGTAAGTAACTATATACCCTTGAGAAAATTATGTAACATCTGCGAGCTTCAAGTTTTTTTCAGCTGAAAAACAGGAATAATAATATGTGGCCCAGAATTCTCAAGACAGTTAAATGAGATAATGCATGTGAATGATAAAGAAATACGTTGTCAAGAGCACCTGAGAGTCATCAGACCGTGGTTTTATAGACTGTTTCTTAGGGCTGTTTTCAGAAAGGGAGATGAGGCGCGTGCAGCGTTTCAGGGCTGCAGGGATGGAGTTTTGCGGAACCTATCCCAGGGGACTGTTCCGAGAAGTAAGGGAGGCGTGGCCGGCAGAGCCCTGACACAGCACCTGGCACACTCTTCGATGATACTGGCTCAGTCGTGTCCAGCTCTCTGCGACTCCACGGACTGCAGCCTGCCAGGCTCCTCTCTCCACGGGATTCTCCGGCAAGAATACTGGAGTGGGTTGCCATTTCCTTCTCCAGGGAAAGTAAACGTTAGCTGTCGGTGCTCCAGCCGCCAGCACTCTGAGGCCAGGACACCAGCGAGGGCCCCGCGGGGGTGGAGGCAGCTTGGCCATGCATGGGGTGGGCCAGACCAGGCGACTGCAGGCCAGGCGTGGCGAGCGCAACAGGGCCCGACCTGGAGGAGGCTGGGAGATCATCGTGGAGTGTTCGGAATCCACTGGCGTTTCTGAGCACAGGAATGAGGAGATTAACCTGGCAGAAGGAGATATGAGGAAAAACTCCGAGGTAGAAAAGCTAGGCTAGGAGACCAGTGTATAAGCCAGAGAAGTTTGGAGCTAAGCAGTCCGTCCAGGCACAGCTGGACACCCATGTATGAACTCAGAAAAAGATTGCCCCCTCCAGGTGACGTCCCCTGGAGGTGTGCAGGCCATGCCAAGCACAGGGCCTCGGAAAGGACAGCAAAGCTGAGCCTCTGCCCAACTGCCCTGCTGGCCAGGGCCCTACTACAGCGATGAACAAACATGACCACACGCTGCGGCCTCAGTGCTAGTAAGACCAGAGAGAAGGAGCAAACATTTATCATCATGCTAATCCATAAGCTCTTCACTCTCACACTCCCAGTGCTGCCAGAACTGCCTCAGGGACCTCCCTGGGGGTCCAGTGGCTAAGAACTCTGTGCTCCCAAGGCAGGCGGCCCTGGTTCAATCCCTGATTGGGGAACCACATGCCACAACTAAGACTTCAAATGTCGCAACTAAAGATCCTGCTCCTGCAATGAAGACCCCGAGCAGCCAAATAAATAAGTATTTTAAAACGTGTCTTAAATTCTCATCTTTAGCTCTGGCATACTGACATACAAACTCTGACATTTTAAATGACTGGACGTTGTCCTCCAGAGGAATATGTATGAACCAGCTCCTTCCTGAGGAGCCTGACACACTGTAAGGGCACTCCCCTAGCAAGATGAAGTTAGCCAACCAACAAGCACTGTATTTCCCCAGTTATAAGTAACCGCCTTTTACATCCCACACAAGGACATAGAATACACATGAAGCTCCTGCCGTGGGTCTAATGTGCCGGATGCTACAAATTCATTGCGGGTGGGAGGCGAGAGCCCCTGCCTTCAGGCTTGCAGGGAAGACAGTGAGCAAAACCATCAGTAACTGCAAAAGTGCAGGAGCCAGGCAGACACCTGGTGGGAGAGTCACTGTGCCGTGGGCTGTCGGCCACCAAAGCCAAAGGCCTTTACTCCCTGTCCCCTGCGGGAAGTGTGTGCCCACCCCTGATTTAGAGGGTACCTTTTCTTGGAGAAAGCTGGTAATTAATTAGCCGTCTGTCTTCCATGTGCTTTAGGTAGACAGGAAACTTTACCAGAAGGACAGAGTTTGGAAAGTTGACTTTTTTCCCTCGCTGTAACAAGATCATTGTTACATGCAGATATACAACGGATCCATCAGATGCTGCTCAATACAAGTTTTCCCATTTCTAAGAAAATTATCTGCAAATATTCACACGCAAATACATGAATGATTCCACTTGGAATACATTTAAAATTTCTACCATGGCTTTCATGTCTCAGCAAGACCCGTTCTTTTCTTATTAGTTTATCCATTGATTACAGGATTCAGCCTTTCTGAGTTTTTGACTCTCAGACTCCTGTGTGCTTTCTGACTTGTGAATCTGCTATTCCCTTTCCCTGGATCGCTTCCTCATCAAGTCCTTTAATGATCAACTCCCTTTTATCACGCAAAATTCAACTCAAGGGTCATCTCCTTAGAGAAGCCTTCACTGATCATGGTAGATAGAGAAGTTGACTTTTAAAAAAATGAATAATGTGAAAGCAAAATGTAGTATATGCATACAATGGAACATTCAGTTCAGCTCAGTTCAGTCGCTCAGTCGTGTCCGACTCTTTGCAACCCCATGAATCGCAGCACGCCAGGCCTCCCTGTCCATCACCAACTCCCAGAGTTCACCCAAACTCATTCCATCGAGTTGGTGATGTCATCCAGCCATCTCATCCTCTGTCATCTCCTTCTCCTGCCCCCAATCCCTCCCAGCATCAGTCTTTTCCAATGAGTCAACTCTTCGCATGAGGTGGCCAAAGTACTGGAGTTTCAGCTTTAGCATCATTCCTTCCAAAGAACACCCAGGGCTGATCCCCTTCAGAATGGACTGGTTGGATCTCCTTGCAGTCCAAGGGGCTCTCAAGAGTCTTCTCCAACACCACAGTTCAAAAGCATCATTCTTCAATGCTCAGCTTTCTTCACAGTCCAACTCTCACATCCATACACGACCATTGGAAAAACCATAGCCTTGACTAGATGGACCTTTGTTGGCCAAGTAATGTCTCTGCTTTTGAATATGCTGTCTAGATTGGTCATAACTTTCCTTCCAAGGAGTAAGCGCCTTTTAATTTCATGGCTGCAGTTATTCAGCCTTGAAAAGGAAGGAAGTCTTGGGGAAATGGAGCATGACCCTGTGGTCCTTGCCTCCTCAGTGTCCTCTGCTTGCCTTTTGCTGTTGAAAACTTTCATGAGTAAGTTTAATCAGAGAAATGAGAAGGGCAGAAAGAAAGGAAAACACGCAAAGGAGACCAAATAATAAAGCAGTCATCGAGCACAGTCAGGGACCTTCAGTTCCCCCGCCAGGACCACAGATAATATTCTGAGCCAAAGCCTGTGAGCTGCCGTGTAGGTGCTACACCAGGTGGAAGAAGAGACGGCCAGACCATGCCCAAGATGTGAGCTGCCCCGTTCCCGAGAACCAGCCTCAAAGAAAGGGGACAAGTGGACCCTGGAACTGAAGACTAACTGTCCCTAAAGCAAGATGATGCTGGTCAGACCATTGATGATCAGTCTGAAGGTGACTGTCAGAGCTGACTGTGCTGTGAGCTCTTGCCCACTGGTTGTCAGTGGAGAGAGCTGACCTTTGGACAGATGTCCACCCCTCTCTCCCCGCCAGTTGCCCAAATCTGAAATAAAGTAAACTTCCCTTTCCACCAGCCTGGCCTGTTTTTTGGCTGTTGAGCAGCGAGCAGCCAGCACCCACACCTTTCAGTAACATGGGCACGTGCTACAGCACAAAAGAACTTTGAGGACTTTAAGCTGAGTGCAGTCAGTCACAGGATGAGAAACATCTGATTCCATGAATTTGACCAACTCAAAGTGGTTCAGTTCATAGAGACAGAAAGCAAAATGGTGGTTTCCAGGAGCTCGGGGAGGGGAACTTTGGGAGTTGTTGTTTAACGGGGATAGTTTCAGTTTTCAAGATGAAAAAGCTCTGGAGATTTTTCTCACTGCAATGTGAAAGTACTTACTACTGAGCTGTGCACTTTAAAATGGTTATGATGGTAATTTTTAAAAAGATTATTTTAGCAAGACCAAAAGCAGGTATGGTGATGTATTGAAAAGGCACGGGACTGTGGATTCGGGGGTTTCCTTTCCAGTCTTGGCTTTGCCTCTTATTTGCTGGAAATGAGGGCGGTCCGCTGAGGTCCGGGAAACACCAGGAGTGGGACCGGGACAGCTGACCTCAGATCACCACCTGTGCGGCTCCCCTTCTCCCTCCTCCTGGTCTGTGTCTAACCCTAACCCTAACTCTGCAATGAAGAGCATCGAGGTTCCCCTGGTAGAAGCTCCCTAAATCAACTACTGAACTTGTTTTACAATAGACTCTTCCCTGTTGCCATCTCCACAACAGTTGTAGCAAGCCTGTGGACAGTTGCCTGTTAGGTAAATGTTATATTTTGGGTTTTTGGTTTTTTTTAATCACCAATTTTTTAAAAATTTGTTTTCATTTAAATGAATTTCTGGGACCTGGAGATAGGATACTAAAACATTTAGGTTTGTTTAGTGTTTCAGATGAAGCATCAAGCTGAGTTTGACGATTTCTTCTCTTTCTGGATAATTTATCATGAAAATTGGATGGAGAAATAGTAATTAGATCTCTCGATGCGCTTGCCAGAGATGCACACAGCTATTACAGAGTTGCATTAGCGACCATGATCTTCATTAGCAAACAACGCCTCGGTGTGACAACTTGCCCAGCTGTCCTGGACGAGACTGGCTGAGCACCACCAAGCCTCTCACGGACACCGTCTAAGTTTAGCAGTGCCCACTGCCCCTCCCCACAAAGGGCTCACTTCTGCTCCTGGCCCCGTGACCCACGCCCTCCCAGGTTTCCACCTACTGCTTCAGCTGAGTCCTCTCAGCCTCCTTTAGTGTTGGTGCTTCTCAAACCCAGACATTAAGCGTGTGGTCCCCTGGCGGTCCACCCTGACCCCTCCTTCTCCCTCTGGACGGTCTCCTCCACACTTTTTCCTTATTCCTACCTGTTAAGAATTCTCAATCTTGGGACCTCTCTGGCAGTGCAGTGGGTGAGAAGCTATAACGCAAACGACGTGACTTTGATCTGGTCGGGGAGCTGAGATCTCGATCTCACGGGCCACGGGCAACAAAGACCGTGTAGCCACTGCTGAGCCCGTGTGTCCCCGCGAGAGGACTCACGGGCGTGTGTCCCCGCGAGAGGACTCACGGGCGTGGACAAAACCCGCGTGCTGCCACGGAGACCCGACATGGCCAAACTAAAGACTTGTAAATAAATTTAGAAAAAATAGGAATTCTCACACTCCTGCCACTTTTCCAGGCTTTCCCTCTGAGCCCCAGAGTCATGAGTCCAAGTGCTCAAGTGACATCTCCCCACGGATATTAGCTGAACTAAGACACAGAGAGACCCCACGAGGCCATGTCTTTACAGGGGAGTAGCTCCCCCTCACATCACAGATGACAGGCAGGCGACCTGATGGAGGCTCAGCCATCCCCCTCGGGAGGCTCCCAGCTCTGAGCCCAAGATGGTTCCTGCCCCATCACCCGGCCAGCAGGAAGGGCCCCAGGGGGAGGGGAGCACGTGGATCCCCTCAGGGGCCGGGCCTCAGAATCTGTGCACAGCACCTCCACTGGCCAGAAGTTGGCTTACGGGCACACCCAGGGGCAAGGAGTGCTGGGGAGTGCTTTCTCCAACAGCAGCTTCACCCTGCGCCTGGTGAGATTCGAGAGGGCTTCTGACTAATAAGCGGCCGCGACCGTGTGTTACCCTGCCCTGCTCCACATGCCTCCAGGACTTCCGGTCTGATGTCCCCGAAACCAGAGCCACGATCGCCGGCCTGCACAGCCTGGGCTCTGTCGGCGCATCCCGGGATGAATGGCCCCGGCTCCACTCCAGAAACCCCCACAGGGGCCTGCCCCCTCCTGCCCTCACCCGAGACCCAGCCCATCACGCAGCCCGGCCAGCTGTGAACCGGGAAGCCTCCTGAGCCCCTCTTTCCTGCCATCCTACCGCCAGGGACCGCGGCCTCTCTCCGGGACCGAGGCCCAGCCTCCTGGACTGGCACCTCG
>SJXQ01003053.1:596441-627072 GCA_006408695.1 Aepyceros melampus | reverse complement strand
CCTCTTGGCTGGGGGGCAGCGCGGTCCCTGGAACCCACCCGCCTCTGCTGGTCAACGCCCAGCTTCCCTCGGGGCGCAGGGCACTGCCCGCTCTGGAGGGAGGCCTCTGTCACCCCCCACCGGACCAGTGGTCCCTGCGAGGCTCTCACGAAGCCACGCAGCCACTCCCTGCGGCGTTTCCTCTGTGCTGCGTGTACTGGGGGCCTGGGTCCCTGAAGCCTGTCGTTCCTGTAGGACCTTCCGCCATGTGGGCCAGACGCTGAGCCTCCCCCTCTCTCCTACCATTCCATTCCCACGCACATAGCCCAGTACCTGGCAAATAGCAAATTCTCAAAAATACTGGATGAATCAAAGCAAGAATTCAGCACGACCGGAAGTGGGTCTGAACTGCCTCATCTGCATCTCAGCATTTATGGAGCTCAGCAGCGGTCTGCTGATGAGGACAAGCTCCTGAGTTGACTACACCGGCTACACGAACTGCTTCTGTGTGCTCGGAGCTGCTGAAGTCCTGAAGTCCGGGAGGGGAACAGGAAGTGGGGAAGACTTGGTCTCTGGTCCTCAACAGGACTCAATGCAATTCACAGAGCAGCTACAGCAGAAAGCGAAAACGAAACTCATAAAATGGTCATTTCCAAAAGATAGTGCATGACTCATAGAAACGCTCCAGAGGCTAGTGGAGTTCAGATGCAAGAAAGGTCAGCACAGCCCAGAACATCCAGGAAGTCTGTGAACAAGGTCATGACCCGCAGTGGACCGTGAAGGGCAGGGAGGGGGTTGGGGCGATGACATCCGAGGCACTGGGCAGGAGTGGGCCGGGTACCCGTGTCGGGGGAACTCAGTCCTTGGTGGGTGTGATGACTGCCTCGTTTTCAGGGAGGGCACAGTGGGAGCTGAGCTGGGCACCAGGCTCTAAAGTCCCATGAAGCACGTTTGTTCTTTATCCAGAGGACAGTGAGAAACTGCTAACATTTGGGAGTGAAGTGGCTGAAGAGAAGTTTGAGAAGGACTGGTCCGGAATGTGCAATGCGAGCTGGAGGCTGTCACCTGGGGCTTCTCAGCTGAGAACTGTCACCCAACGAGGAGGCATTGTGCCAGACTGGCCTGCTCTGCAGGGTTGTGTATCCAAGGGCAGGGAAACCCCGCCAGGACCCGTGCTCTGGCTGAGAAGGGAGGGCTGTGTCTTCCCCAGAGCTTGGGGGTGGCACTGGCATCACTGACTCAATGGACATGAGTTTGAGTAAACCCTGGAAGTTGGCGATGGACAGGGAGGCCTGGGGTGCTGCAGTCCGTGGGGTCCCAGAGTCAGATATGACTGAGCGACTGAACTGAACTGACCTGTGGGTGGCAAGGAGGGGTCATTTATGCTGCCGGTGTCCACCTTCCAAGCGCTGACCCCTAGAGCTGAGCCTGGGCGCTAAGACCTGGGTTTCCGGGTGATTCGTCAATGGACGAGAGTCCTGGCCCACAATCTCCGGCCAGTTTGATGCACAGAAACGCAAGCCCGCCCTTCTTCCAGTCCTGGGATGCAGCTGTGTCCCACGGGGACTTCCGTAGATGGACAATTCTTTTTTTGTATCTCCACCAAATGTGCAGCCATTTATTATCAGTCACGTGCTGGCTGATCGTGATGCTCCAGGGGGTCTGGCCTCTGGCCTCCTGCCTTCCTACCAGAAGCTGCCACAGACGGAGCCAGTTCCGGGGGAGGACAGCTCCCGTTGACTCCAGAAAGGCACAAAGAACTCCATCAGCAGCTTCTCTTTAAATCAACAGCGAAGCAGAGACGCAACTTTTCTTTCTAGATGAACGATTCTTGAGAAAGAAACTGTCAGGGTTCTGTAATGAGCATGAGGACACTTTGTGAAGAAATCAGCCCTATTAATGAAGTTTTTTGGGAGTCCGTGTGTGTGTGTGTGTGTGTGTGTGCTAAGTCGTTTCACTTGGGTCCAACTCTTTGCAACCAACATTGACTGTAGCCCGCCAGGCTCCTCTATCCATGGGATTCTCCAGGCAAGAATCTGGAGAGGGTTGCCCCTCCTCCAGGGGATCTTCCCGATCCAGGGATGGAACCCATGTTTCTTACCTCTCCTGCGTTGGCAGAAGGGCTCTTTACCACTAGTATCACCTGCAAAGCCCCTTCAGGAGCCCACTAGCCTCCAATTCAAACACGAAAGAGGATTAGCCAGGGCTTACAGTTACAGAGGCACAGGAAATACTCAGGATGAATAACTGAGACTTGATTCTATCTTTAACGAACAGAATTTCTTCCTAGGCACATAGGAGCGACTCCAGTCTGGCACAGGCGCCATGTGGCAAGGTGCTCTTAGCAAAGAAGCCGATAAACTACACTTAAGCAACTAAGCCACTGAACACAGTGTTTGATTTCTATAACCTTATTTGTATATTTTCATTTTTAGGTGAAGGCATGTCTAAATCATAAGAAATTTATGTAAAGTCAGAAAGCAAGAACTTCTCTTCTGATGACTCTTGAAAATTTATAAATCTCCAAGAGACTTTACTTTTAAAGGGTGCTAGGGCTTGGAGGTTATTTATTTCAGAGAAGTTCATTCAATGACTACACTATGTTTCTTAAATCATCGGATAGGTGAGAAGGTAACTAAAGTAATTTTCTAATAGGACAATAGGCAAAACACAAAGTCCTGCTAATACATTGATAGGAAAATTAAGTCTTTTAAAGAAAAAAAAAACCCATAGAAAATCTGGCAAAGGATACAAACAAGTGATTTATAGAAGACAAAATTTAAGTATCCCCAAAACAGGATGCTCAACACCTATAGTAGCAAGAGAAATGCAAACTTAAAGGAGATATCATTTTTTTACTGGCAAAAAGTGTGATAATATTCAGTGCTGATCATGATGCAGGAAAAAGATATTCCTGTGTATTGCTGGCAAGACCACAGGATATCTGAGTAGGGCTGTCCAATAAGATCAGCTATCTTTAGCTTATGAAAGATGAATTAATCACCAAATTTAGAATAACCAAATGTCTCTAAGCAAAAGCCCTTGGGACACGTATGTTTTTCTGCCAACAGTCTCTGGGCACCCATCATGGGCAGACACCAGGCTTCTGAGCCAGGCTCTCCGTACAGGGCGCAGCGGGCTTAGGGATGGACTTGCCGTGACCTGGCTTTAAGGACACACTGAGGGGCCTCCTTGGTGGCCCAGTGGCCAGGGCCCCGAGCTCCCAGTGCAGGGCCCGGAGCTCCCAGTGCAGGGCCCGGATTTGATCCCTGCTCAGGGGACTAGCCCAGGAGTCCAGATAAAGAGTCTGCCCGCCGTGCAGGAGAACCTTTGATCCCCGGGTCAGGAAGCTCCCCTGGAGAAGGGCATGGCAACCCACTCCAGTATTCTTGCCTGGAGAATCCCAAGGACAGAGGAGCCTGGCGGGCTACAGTCTGTGGGGTTGCAAAGAGTGGGACACGACTGAGCAACTCATACTAATACGGGGACTAGATCCCACAGGCCACAACTAAGCCCCACACTGCGGCCAGATAAATACATAAATATTAAATCATAATAACTTTTAAAGAAAGAGCACACCGAGCTGGGGAGAGAGACCGGGCCGTATCTAAGGCTGCTTGAGCTGCAGCGGCAAAATACCGCAGGCCGCGCAGCTTAAAAGACAGACCCATTTCCCACAGTTCTGGAGGTTGGGAAGCCCATACATAGGTCCCCCAGATTTCGCTCCTAGGGAGGGCCCACTTCCTGACTTGCAGGGGCCCCTGCCCGCTGAGTCCTGTCACTGCAGAAGGGGTGAGAGCAGCCTGCTGATTCCTCCTCCCCTTGCGAGGGCTCTCATGCCTCCCTCGGAGCTCCACACTCTTGACTTTTTCTAACTCTACCTCCCAAAGACTCCACCTCTTAACACCATCACAGTGAGGGTGAGGGGTTGAACACAGGAATTTGAGAGGACACAAACATTAAGCCCATAAACGTTCAGCCAGCTGTGGTCACTAGCTAATAAACGGATAATCTCAGATACATCATCTGCATTAAAGAGTACTCCTCAAATGTTTAAGCACTCTTCCCAAGTCTTATCTATCTATTAATTTATTTCACAAACCCTTTCTTAGCAAAGAATGCAAACAAAGAACTTAGCAAGAATAAGTGAAGTCTAAATTAAAGCAAGTTTCTTCCATCAATTTTTATTTCCATTTTTTCAGATAAGGCAAAAGACAGTCATATGCAGTCTGTGGCCGTGAATAGAATCAACTGAGGAACTAACCGTCCCTGATTTTCTTGAGAACGAAATATGGAAATATCCCCATTTGTGGAGAAATAAGTGTAGGATCCTCAGAAGAAAATAATCAATTAGAAAATCACTTAATATTGCTTGAGGGTTTAGTATGTGCCAGATGCTATCTATGCTAAGGCAGGCTCCGTGTACTATCTCACTCAATCATCACAAAACATGAGGCTCTATCTCACGGCCCACTTCACAAATGTGGCCACCAAAGCTCAGAGAGTTTAAATAGCTTGTCCAAGGTTACCCAGCTAAATACAGAAAGAGCAAAGGTTAAATAAAACTCAGGTCTGAAAGCTCATGCTCTTAATCAAATGGATAAGAATAAGAAAAGAAATACAGCTATCACTTATTGAGTGCTTACTGTATTGCCAGGAGCTGTGTTAAGAATCTCATAATAAATGAGTCATTATCTTCTTCAAAGTTCTCTGTCATTTACTCACTTGAGCCTCTCCATTAAATCTGAGGACGACAAAAGGAGTGAGGCCAAGAAAACAGGAAATCCGTGGACAGAAACCCTTGATTTGATGGGACTTTAGGGCATTTTTCTTAGTTGCTACTTTAACCGCACATCTTTCCATTAAGCTGCATTCTGTTACAGAAAACAGCAAGAGTTTCCCTACAAACCACGAAATGAATAATCAACGGCAAAGGGTCTCTGACCTCTCTGAGCCTCAGCTTCTTCATCTGTAAAATGGTGCGACAAAAACACCCCCACCACTTCCCTCACGGGTGTATTGTAAAAATCAAGCATGACAAAGGCTGCAAAAGCACTTTATACCTTTTTAAAACCCTCCGTTTAAGGGACTTCCTGGTGGTAAGTGGATAGGGATCTGCCTGCCAGTGCAGTGGACACGGGTTCGATCCCTGGCCTGGGAAGATCCCAGCTGCCTGTGGGCCACAGCTGCTGAAGCCCGCGAGCTGTGGTGGCTGAAGCACACAGGCCTAGATCCCGCGCTCCACAGTGGGAGAAGCCGCCGCAGTGAGAAGCCCACACACCAACAGGCAGAGGAGGCCCCGTGCTCCCCAACAAGAGACAGCCCACGCGAGCAACGAAGGCCCCGCACAGCCGTAAATAAACAAACAGCTACAAGCTTAAGCCTAAGGCCCAAAATCGATTCACCATACTGTGATATGTACATGAGCTCGACCACTCAGATGCTATAAACACCACGTAAAAGAGTGGGCATTACTAATTAAAGCCGCTTGGTGCTGGCAGGAGAATACAGAATACATACATGGATGGAGGGATAGAGGCTGGAAACAGACCACCCACATATGGGAATTTGGTGGATGATAAAGCAGAATTCAAACCTCTGGGGGAATGAGATACTTCAGTGAGTATGTCAGAACAACTGGGCATCCAAATGGAAAAATCATGAGTGTGATGCTGACTTTATCACTTATTCTAGCAGAATTTCCAGATGTTCCAAAGATTTAAACATGAAAATAATCAAACTGCAAATTCCTAGGAGAAAACACAGGAGAGTTTACTTATTTTTAGAAATGGCTATCTTTCCAAGTAAGACACAAAGGTACAAAAACTATAAAAGAGAAAAGATTTCCAAATTAGACTGCATAAAAATTAAAACCTCCTGCAAAGGAAATAAATACCACAAACAATTTCAAAAAGCAGATGAGAAGCTGGGAGAGAATATGGCAACATATATGACAGACGAGGGACTAAATCCCTTAGTAATTAATAAACTGACAAATGTTTAATGAGCAACTCTTACGTGCCAGGCATCATTCTAAGCTTTGGGGGATTCAAACCAATTAAAACTTCCTGCCTCTTTGGAGCTCACATTCTGTGGGAAAGTCCACAAAGGGATCTTGGATATTGTGGAAAAAGAATAAAAAATGAGCAAAGACCATAAAGAGTTTGCACAGTTGATTATACAAATGGTATTTAAACATATGAAGTATTTACTCATTCTCATAACAAATGAGATACCAGTTAAATTTCAGTAGGGTACCATTTCATCCACCGGATTTTCCAAAGTCAAAAATGCGGTAATTTACGTGTTGACAAAGGTACAGAGAAATAGGCATCTTGTTGTAGGTGGCGGTGTGATCGGAGCGAGGTCTGAAGAGCACTTTGTCATCGTACGTGACCATCTAGACCGGGGTGTGGGTGCCCAGTCATCGACTCTTCACGACCCCGTGGCTGTAGCCCGCCAGGCTTCTCTGTCCCTGGGGTTTCCCAGGCAAGAATACTGGAGTGGGTTGCATTTCCTTCTCCAGGGGACCTTCCCAACCCAGGGATCAAACCCACGTCTCCTGCACTGGCAGGCAGATTCTTTACCATTGTGCCATCTGGGAAGACTGATTCGTCATCGTCGATCACGATTACAAATGCACCCGCTCTTTAGCCCAGCAATTCTGCTTCTAAAAGCTGAGGCTACAGGTATATTTGTGTGTGCATGCCGTGGCATGTATATGAGAATGTTCGCTATAGCATTGCTTCTAATAGTGAAACTCACAAACAGCCTAGATACCCACCAACAGGACCCTGGTTTAACAAATATTAAGTGAAAGTGAAAGTCAACTCAGGCATGTCCACCTCTTGTGACCCCATGGACTGTAGCCTGCCAGGCTCCTCTGTCCATGGGATTTTCCAGGCAAGAATACTGGAGTGTGTTGCCATTTCCTATTCCAGGATAAACAAACATGGAACACATCTAAAACTACAAATTGTTAAAAAGAATATAGTTTCGGGAATTCCCTGAAAGTCCAGTGGTTAAGACTCTGCTTTTACTGTCTGGGGTCTGGGTTCAATCCCTGGTTGAGGAACTAAGATCCTGCAGGTTGCAAGACTTGTCCAAAAAAAAAGAATATAGCTGCTGAAAATAATGTATGAAAGCTCTTCAAAATACATTGTGAATAAAAGTAAGGTTCTAAACAGTTATATGCAAGGCTGAGCTGATAAACGTTTAATAATGTAAAAATAATTGTATGTTTATATTATATAATTACAAATTAAACAAAGGATTTTCATGTACAGATAATAATAGAATAAACAATACTCGTCTTTGTAAATTACATCCTTTAACATCAACATGATGTGCTATTTCTTACAAAATCTATTGTCAGCTTTATAAATCTATCGCCAACAATCACACCACAAAATCAAACCATGAAAGCTTGTGAGCTATTCAATCAGCAAAGAAATCGCTCAAATTGCTAATGTGTTCAAACATGACGGTCAACTGATAGCTCAGTTTTATTCGTGAGGAAAACAGACAGAAAACAAGTACGTGTGTTGGAACTTCACCGTTTTTCAGCGATGTCGGCTACTTGGCCCAATCAGGTCACGGTTTCTGAAAACTAAGGGACATTTCCTGGGGCTTCCCTGGTGGTCCAGTGGCTAAGACTCCACGCTCCCAACGCAGGGGGCCCGAGTTCAATCCCTGGCCGAGAAGCTAGATCCCATATGCCACAGCAGACAAATAAATTAAACAAACAAATGAACAATTTTTTAAAAAGAGTATTTCCTCACCTTTCTGTCCTTCACAACATAGCAGAGTCAGACCCAGCACTCTTACACCGAACCTGTGTCTCTACCATTTTCCCCACGGCGGTCTCAAGTCTAGAGCAGGAGTCAGCCAAATCCTGGAGCCACATCCGGCAGCCGTCTGGTCTGTAAATGCAGCTTGGAGCACAGCCTCTCTGCATCTACGTACCTCTAAGGCTGTTCGTGTGCTCCAACGGCAGAGCTGACCATCGCAACAGCCTCTCTGCATCTACGTACCTCTAAGGCTGTCCGTGTGCTCCAACGGCAGAGCTGACCATCGCAACAGCCTCTCTGCATCTACGTACCTCTAAGGCTGTCCGTGTGCTCCAGCGGCAGAGCTGACCATCGCAACAGACGCCGTGTTGCTGCAAAGCTCGGCAGTTACTATCCGGCCCTTCAAGAGAGCGTGTGCAGACCCCTGGCCTAGATCTCCAGCAGAGCAACAAGTAACACTCTGATTTGCCGTGTCTGCTCATTTCCAGGGTGCAGCTATTCCCACCACGACCAGTTCCGAGGCACCAGCGCATCCTCACAAAAGGCAGAGTGGGGAGAGTATGTGTGGCTTTTCCACTCTACAGATAACGACAGGTGTCAATGACTTCAGGAAGGCAGGCAACAGTAACACGTAGTAAAATAGTTAGGAAGCCATGAGTGGTATTTGTTTTAATATGATTTCCTTAATAATAAGGTCACACAATTTACTTTTCAATGATGGCTGTGTTTGACCAGCAGCTCACCAAATTCCTGAAAATGGAGCAGTGGTCTCCTGTGAGCCGACAGGGCTGGCTCCAGCACACCGCGGGATGTGGAGCACAAACGTGTGAAAACGTGTGAGCAAGGGCGCGGCCTCCCGTCCGCATAGAATACCTGAAGATGCGTCCACGGGTGATCCATGAAGATGCGTGAGGTGGACCACGGGTCCAGGAGATGGAGTGACATGGAGATTTATTTTTTTTCTGTAGCTTCTTTTTGAATTTTTATGCCTATGTAACCCCTAAAAGCCCAATTTGTTATTGTTTTTCAGCGGGCTGTTAAATCCCTATTTCCTGCGTCTCCCTTCGACCCTGGAGAGCTGGCTCGGCTGGTGGAGCCCTCGGGCACGGCCGCACCCCCGCTGGGACCAGACGGGGGCCTCTCCAGGTCCGAGTGCACCAGGGTGAGGAGCCCTGGAGGCCTGGAAGCCGCATGGCAGCCTGTGAATCAGCGCATTTCCCAGATGAAAACCCTGCCGGAAAGCCGTCTCAAGAGCGCCGGCCCCACTGCGTCGCCCTGACTCCTCTGTCACTGTTTGTTCATCTTTCCTGGAAAAAAATAAGCAAGCTTTTCCCCATCACCAATTTCCCCCAGCATTTTGCAAGCCACGGTGCCCTGCCTGCCAGCTCCACCCCACGTGGACGGCTTCCTGCCTGTATTTACCCCATGCTCCAGTGCCCTGGGCTGTGTCTGCGTCCACAGATAAGCGGGCGGGGGCAGCTGCCAGCCCAGGTCCACCCTCCCAGCTGGGGACCCCCGGGCATCTCTGCTGGGAAGAACAGCCTGGCGGTGCCTGGAGCTGCATCCTCAGGAACCAGCTAGAAGACTCAGCCAAGAAGAGGAGAGGTTGCCTCAGCCGACGGGCCCCCTGAGGGGCTCTCACGAGCTTTGTCAGCTTCCTGACTCCACCTTGAGCTGGCCCCTGGTGCTGGTTGCCGGTTCCTTTTCGTTCTCTGGCTTATGAACCTCTTTCTGCCTCACTTGGTCCTCACCTGGACACCGGCCTCGTGGCAGAACTCCTCCCATGAATCCCACGTGGACGGACCGTCTCCTCCCAGAGGCCCACCTCGGCTCCTCGCAGTCCCTGCTCCATCCTCCGCCCCCTCGGTCCTGGCCCCCTCTCTCCCTTGACTCCATAATCAGGTCACCTCACTCGCCAGCCTACTGTCTCGGGGCCAAGGACACACCCAGGTTTGTCTCAGGGGAAGAATTGCTCGAGGATGACATGACAGGCAGCGACAAGTGTGACCACGCTCTCCCTTCTAGCTCCTGGAGATCCCTCCTCCCAGACCCAACGTCCAGGCTAGAGGAGGCTGGAGGTGTCTTAGTCAGGCTCCCCCGAGGCTGTGTGTGTGACTGGGGTTTACTGGGCTGTGTTCCCCAGAGATGTTGGTGGGAGAACGAGAGCGGAAGGAGGCCAAGCCGAGCAAGGCTTCAGCACTCTGCCTTCCGGTTCTCTATCGCTGAGAGACAGGCATCCAGCTTGGTGGCGGAAATCAGCTGCTCCTCCCTCGTGCCCACAGACTCCGTGGTCAGGAATGTGGACACGCCAAAGGGGACAGCAGCTGGCTTCTGTGCCACGTGTCTCGGGCCTCAGGTGGCAACACTCGAAGGCTGGATGGCCCACTGAATAGGGACTGGGTCCATCTAGAAGCTGCCTGACTGCAAGAATGGCTGAACTGGGATGTGTCAGCCCAGGGGGTCTACACGTGGCCTTTCACCTGGCTTTGGGCTTCTCACTGCACACCTGCTGGGTTTCGGGAGCAAGCCTTCCAGGAGACGAGGTCTACGAGAAGAAGAGTTGCAAGAGATCACGGCAAATGCTGCAAGACTTGTTCTGACCCAGTTCCCAAGTCAGCAGCAAAGTTCTGCTGATTCAGCTGCATTCCATTGGTCACAGGTTATCGCTCAGGCCAGTCCAGACACATGGAGAAGGGACTTGTGTCTAAGCATCAGTGAGCATTAGACAAGATCACACTGCAGAAGAACACGGGATGGAGGCCCTGCTGTGCTCGTCTTTGAAACAGCCATCTCCCATGCGCTCCGCGGGTGCCTCTGCTTGAGCCCATGTGAGGAGCTCCGGAGAGACTGCAGGTCACACCTCGAGGTCACCCAGTCTGGGGCTGGGGACCTAGGCCGTCCATACCCACACCACAGGCCGCTCTTGGGAGAGCACACATTTCCAGACACTTCTGTCTCTCTGTGAGCAGACGGAGCAGACTCTGGCAGGCTGCGGGCAGCCCCGGTGGCCGTGTGTGAGACAGAGACCCAGGCATTGGCCTTGGCATTGAGAGCAGTGTAGGAACAGAGGAGTGTAAACCGGAAAGGGATCCCCGGTGCGCAGGGTAGGCTCCATCCTTTCAGCTGCTGTAACAAAGGACCCTGCACGGCGGAGGCAGGAGGGGGCTTACAGTAGCAGAGACGTCTCGGAGTCCTGGGGGCTGGGAGCCCGAGGTCAGGCGCAGACGGCCGTCTTCCGGGCGTCCCTCACGCGGCCCCGAGCACAGAGGGGACACACCCTCTCTGGTGATGCCCGTCCGGCACAAATCCCCTCCCGAGGGCTCTGCCTCGCGACCTCATCAGATCCCAGCCAGCTCCCAAGGGCTTCTGCTTCGAACACCAGCCCGGCGGAGGCCGGGGCTTGCGCACCGCCACCAAGGGCTGGCTGGGCGGGCCGGTGCAGAGCCGCGCTCAGGAGGCCGTGCGGAGTGCCGGCGCCCTGGTGTTCAGTTAGACGCCACCGTGACCGCTGTGCACGGGGGTAACGAGCGTGCTCACTGCTCAGGGCGCTGGTAGACATGGAATGACGTCGCGCGGCAGAACCAGGAACGCAGGGCCCCGGCGCCCGGCGAGGCCTGAAGGCGCTGACACTCGGTCCTGTTATTTTGGCAAAGGCACAGAAAGGGAGCTGTCCACCCAGGGGGAGCGGAGCAGGGCCGGACCGTGGGCCCTTCACGAAGACCTGACAGAGCTGGGGTGTGACGGCGACAGACGCTGCTCCCTGGGTGCTGACCAGGTGCGGGGCACGGGGCCGGCTGCGAGGGAGCCCGCGAGGGAGCCCCCGCACTGAGCGCCCCGCCGGCGGAGGCGGGTGGTCCACGCCCGCGCCCTCCCAGCTCTGCGCGGCCCGCCACCCTCTGGGTTTCTCCGGTCAGTCCTGCCTTTTCTTCTTTTTTTATCTATTTTTTAATTGGTGGGAAATTCCTTTACGATTTTGTGTTGGTTTCTGCCATACAACAAATCAGTCATAATTCAGTTCAGTTCAGTTCAGTCGCTCAGTCGTGTCCGACTCTTTGCGACCCCATGAATCGCAGCACGCCAGGCCTCCCTGTCCATCACCATCTCCCGGAGTTCACTCAGACTCACGTCCATCGAATCAGTGATGCCATCCAGCCATCTCATCCTCTGTCGTCCCCTTCTCCTCCTGCCCCCAATCCCTCCCAACATTAGAGTCTTTCCAGTGAGTCAACTCTTCGCATGAAGTGGCCAAAGAACTGAAGTTTCAGCTTTAGCATCATCCTTCCAAAGAAATCCCAGGGCTGATCTCCTTCAGAATGGACTGGTTGGATCTCCTTGCAGTCCAAGGGGCTCTCAAGAGTCTTCTCCAACACCACAGTTCAAAAGCATCAATTCTTCAGTGCTCAGCTTTCTTCACAGTCCAACTCTCACATCCATACATGACCACAGGAAAATCCATAGCCTTGACTGACGGACCTTAGTCGGCAAAGTAATGTCTCTGTTTTTAAATATACTATCTAGGTTGGTCATAATTATACATATATAATTATGTAATATTTAATATACATGATATACAAAACTAAGGTGTGTGTGTGTATATATATATTATATATATTTATAAGCACCTGCTCTCTCTGTCCCATTCATTTCCCAGCTGCCAGGAAACGTAACACTTGCATTTCTTTCTATTTATCTGGTCACAGTTGTTTGGGTTTTTTGTTTGTTTTAATAAAATAGTTCCTAAATACCAAAAATGTGTACGTGTGTACATAACACAGATTTATAGTTTTTTTTAATAATAAAGTTAACACACAGGTGCTTGATACCGAATTAAAAATAAATAAGCAAACCACCACCAGCATCTTTAAGGTGCGCGTGCTCCCCTGCCTAATTTCTGCTTGTCTCCACCCAAGAGGTTACCATCATCCTGAAATTTACATGGAGCATTCTCTCGCTTTTTCTCTACAGTATGTCGTATTAGTTATCTACTGCTGTGAAACGAATTATTCCCAAACTTAGCAACTGAAAACAACACCCGTTTATTACAGGTTTTGTGGTCAGGAATTTGAGCGAAACTTCACTAGTGGTTCCGGATCCAGATCTCTCATGAGGTTGCCATCAAGACTTCAGCCAGGGAAGGGGCCTTCCCTGGAGGTCCAACAGGTAAAACTTCACCTGACAATGCAGGTGGGCAGGTTCAATTTCTGGTCAGGAAACTAAGATCCCACCTGCCAGGCAGTGCAGCCAAAAATTTAAAACTCTTTGAAACAGACGTCCGCCAGGGCCACAGTCATCTGAAGGCCTGGCTGGGATGGCCCACTGGCATGGCTGTTGGCAAAAGGTCCTTGCCACGTGAGCTACTTGGCGTCATGACACCTGGCTTCCCCAGAGCTATTGATGCAAGCAAGGGCATGAAGGAAGCCACACAGTTTTTCATGACCTAATATACAATGTCACACACTATCCCTTAGGCTTTATTCTGCTCATTAGAGTAAGCCATTGAGTCCAGCCCATATTCAGGCAGAGAGGAATTAAGCTCCATCTTTCAAAGGAGTGTCAGAATGTAACAATTTGGTGTGTCTGTGTCTGAATGTGCCTGTGTTCCTAAACTACATATGTCTTTTTTTTTTTTTTTTTACCTAAATGGAATCACACTGTTAGTGTTCTGTGATTTGCAATTTTATCCAACCTTGTATTTTTGAGACCCATTCGTATTGGCATTGTCTGAGTCCACCAGGGCTGCCGTATGAAAGCACCATAGTCTGGGACACTTACACGGCTGAATTTGCTTTCTCAGAGTTTTGGAGGCTGGAAGGCCGAGACCCAGGTGCCGGTGGTGCGGGGCCCCTCTGCGGCCTCTCTTCCTGGCTCGTCGATGGCTGCTGCTCCCTGTGTCTCCATGTGGCCGTCCTTCTTCATGTGTTTGCGTCCTAATCTGCTCTTCCTACCCGGGCATGGGTCACACTGGAGTTAGACCCGCCCTCATGATCTCATTTTAGCTTAATTTCCTCTTTAAAGGCTCTATATGCAAATACTGTCACACTCCGAGATACAGGGTGTTACAACTTGAACATATAAATTTTATGGAGCACAATTCAAACCATAACATACATAGAGTTGCTGTTTGCTCATTTTCACTGCTCTATAGTATTCCATTGCATAAATAGATAAAAATAAATTTTCTATTCTACTACTGATAGATGCTTTAATTCCAGTTTTTGTTATTATAAACTATACTGCCCCGCACCTTCTGGCACCCTTGAAGATATAAGACAATTACATCTTCACATTTACTAAGCTAATGCCAATATTTTTTCCCGAAGCTTGCACTAATTTATGTTCCCATATTAGGATATAGAGTTCTTACTGTCCCCATTCTTTCCAACATTTTATATTGTCCCTAAATTTCCTAGTTTCATGGATGAGAAATGATATCTTTTGTGGCTCTGTTTAGCATTTCTCAGATCACCAACAGGGTTGAGGACGTTTTCATTTGTTTATGAAATGCTTTTTCCTTCTTTTGTCCATGTACCCATTGCGGGGGGTATTAACTTTTACTGTATTGATTTGTCAAAGTTCTTCACATATCAGCACTAGAACTAGTGGCTCAGACAGTGAAGAATTTGCCTGCAATACAGTTTGGTCCCCAGGTCGGGAAGATCCTTGGAGAAGGGAATGGCTCCCCAGTATTTTTGCCTAGAGAATCCCATGGACAGAGGAGCCTGGAGGGTACAGTCCATGGGAACGCACAGAGCTGGACATACTGGTAATGTACGTATTTTCTGCCACCTATGGCGTGTCTTTTTACTAATGTTTTCTCTTACCAAATTGCATGAGTCTGGGCTCTTCTTCTTTGACTTGTCTCTTGCTTGTGTCTCTCTCAGGTCCTGTTCTCTCCTTGTTCCACATACTGTCCTTAGTTAATCGTCCAAGGAATGAACTTGTCAGCTACAAATGCCACTGAATCCTAACCTGCGTCTTCAGCTGGCTCTGCTGAGCATCGTGAAGCTCACTGAGCGCTGCCTGCTTTTTCTAGCTTGTGAGCGCTTGTGCCTGCTTGCACTCGGCGGAATAACACTTGCCACCTGCACCTGCACTCCTCCATACACTTTGTTCACTAACGCTTACTAACCTTCACGTCTCAGGTTTCAGCTTAAGGCTCCTCTCACTGCGCCCCCATAGGTGCCATACCATTGTCCTGCCGCTGCTTTTAGCACACGGTATTACAATTTACCTTTTTACTTAACTGTCTCCTGGGCCGGACTATAAATCCTTGTGACACTGTACCTAGCACTTATGTTTCTGTTCATAACTGGCATGCAATAAATACCGTTAAACTGATTAATAATTTTCACTCATTTTCATGCTCGATAATACAACTGACATAAATATGCAGAATCATTTATTATTAAAATATGAACAGAAATTTTACACATTAATCATCAAAATAAAGCTAAAACAACCTCTGAACCTTGGTCCCTCCCACCAAATAAAAATATTATAAACATGTACAGCAACAGTTAAGGTTCATCAACGCTTCTGTTCAGCCAAGACCACAACCGTGGCAAGAAAATCCATGTTACAGGATCCCTCAAGATGTCACCCTGGCCTCTGTCCCTCCCCACCCGTGGCCAGACTAGCTGCATTTCCTCCAGAGAGAAATGGGAACTAGAAGGACTGCCTAACCTGGTCACACCTGGGAAGGTGGGAACTCATCACACACCCAGGGAAAAATTAAACAAGTTACCCGGATGATGGTGCTTCTTGGCGAGGATTCAGGGGTGCGCCTTCCCTGAAGTCATTTGTTTGGGACTGATACCTTCCATAGTCGTTTGTGTATTCTTGCCACCTCTTCTTAATATCTTCTGCTCCTGTTAGCTCCATACCATTTCTGTCCTTTATTGTGCCCATTTTTGCATGAAATGTTTCCTTGGCACCTCTAATTTTCTTGAAGAGATCTCTAGTCTTTTCCATTCTATCGTTTCCCTCTATTTCTTTGCACAGATCACTGAGGAAGGCTTTCACATCTCTCCTTGCTATTCTACTGTCGCCCTGCCTTTTGCCCCCATCTCACATCAGGGCTGCTCAATCAATAGATTATTTCAATAAACAGAAGGCATAAGCCCATTGAGCTGAATGTTTAGAAATGATTCTCTTCTAAATTCAGCCTTTGTGCACACGGATCATTTTACAGCCCTGCTCAAAAGTGGGGAGTGATTCCCATCAACAGAAAGGTCACATTCCTAAGCCACCTATTTCAGGAGCCCCACAACCTGGGTTTGGAAACTTTGGGAGAATTACGCTAAGCGGAGACAGAGGTTGGACATTCTAGGAGAGATGGCATTGGCAAAGGTGGTGATGAAAAGGGGAGAGAAGTTTCCATGGGTGCAGAGACCACAGCACCTGGAGGGGAGAGTTTCTACCCAGGGGTATCCGAAGATTCACTTTAGCAAAGACCCACTTACACCACTCTGGGGACCCTTCCCTGATCTCACCAACCTGCATGGCTGTGCCTGCCTCTGGCTTTCTGCCAACTTGTGTTCCCGTCTCTAGCGTCGTTAACTCACACTGCTTCCTACTGCTAACCCCGGTCATTTTTGGATAGTGTCTATAATGCATTGTTTCACATCAGTGGTGAATCCCTAAAGAACAGTAACAGTATCTAGGGCAAAAGTGTACACAGAGCAGAGGCTTGGAAAGTTTAAGCTGAAACAACTGGTTCCTTAGAAAACAAGGAGGGGTTGCCCAGATTAGATAGTTGGGTTATGTTCACCTCTGGAATGAAAAAGTTTGGCTAAACTTAGTTGGAAATCACTTATGCTGATTAGCAGCCAAGGAAATAATATAGAAGTTTATCAGCCTTACTCAAAATTTAATTTAAAAACCATTCCATCATCCAATTAATTTAACAGTCTGGTGGCATTGGAGTAGTTTTCACACTAAGTGGGAGAAAAAAAAAAGTTCCTTTTTTCGGTGGAGAAGATAAGATCAGACAAACGCCTGCAAGTGGTCACACGCATGTGACCGTCTGAATCCAGATCGAGCTCTGGATTAGAGCCAACGTCATTTCACCCGAGCCCCGACCAGTCACATTCCACACAGAACAGCCTGTGTCCGGGCTCCTTACTTTGCAATCTCGCAGTGACCTTTTTGAAATAGCCTCTTACTATTGGATGAAAGCTGCTTTGAAGCAAGGGAAGCTGATTGCAAATGCCACATTTAGGAACCAGGCCAAGTTCATCTTCACAAAAGTTCTACCATATTGTTGACAAACATGCCATAATCGCTGCATGTTAGCTGCTGCAAACCAGACGCTACCTGCACCCACATCCGCGGGGCGGGGGGCCTACGAGATTAGAGAGCCCCACCCTGTGAGACAACCTCTGTGACTGCACCAACTCCAGCACTCTCCTCTGAGCTCCTCACGGTGTCTCCAACCTCATTACCTCCGAGTTGGACTCTTTCAGGGGCAAGAGTTTCTCTTCACAATTATGGCACCTCAAGACATTTAAAAATGAGTCAGTCTCCCTTTAGAACATTTAAATGTTTGTTTTTTAAACAAAGGAATGTAACTGTTTATTTGTCAAACAATTAACCAAAAATGGCAAAGGTAGGCGAATTCATGAAAGAAATAATAAAGGGAAGATTAAAGAAAATCGGTTGAAAATTTAGGTGGACAATTACACTCATTCTTCCCTTTGTTTTTATGCCAAAAACAGATTTGAGGCATTTTACAATAAAAAATATTAATAGAAAGTAAGCAAGAAACATCTATTTCTGCTTTATTGACTATGCCAAAGCCTTTGATTGTGTGGATCACAATAAACTGGAAAATTCTGAAAGAGATGGGAATACCAGACCACCTGACCTGCCTCTTGAGAAATCTGTATGCAGGTCAGGAAGCAACAGTTAGAACTGGACATGAAACAAACAGACTGGTTCCAAATAGGAAAAGGAGTACGTCAAGGCTGTATATTGTCACCCTGCTTATTTAACTTCTATGCAGAGTACATCATGAGAAATGCTGGGCTGGAAGAAGCTCAAGCTGGAATCAAGATTGCCAGGAGAAATATCAATAACCTCAGATATGCAGATGACAGCACCCTTATGGCAGAAAGTGAGGAGGAACTAAAAAGCTTCTTGATGAAAGTGAAAGAGGAGAGTGAAAAAGTTGGCTTAAAGCTCAACATTCAGAAAACGAAGATTATGGCATCCAGTCCCATCACTTCATGGGAAATAGATGGGGAAACAGTAGAAACAGTGTCAGACTTTATTTTGGGGGGGCTCCAAAATCACTGCAGATGGTGATTGCAGCCATGAAATTAAAAGGTGCTTACTCCTTGGAAGGAAAGTTATGACCAACCTAAATAGCATATTCAAAAGCAGAGACATTTCTTTGCCGACTAAGGTCCGTCTAGTCAAGGCTATGGTTTTTCCTGTGGTCATGTATGGGTGTGAGAGTTGGACTGTGAAGAAGGCTGAGCGCAGAAGAATGGATGCTTTTGAACTGTGGTGTTGGAGAAGACTCTTGAGAGTCCCTTGGACTGCAAGGAGATCCAACCAGTCCATTCTGAAGGAGATCAACCCTGGGATTTCTTTGGAGGAATGATGCTAAAGCTGAAACTCCAGTCCTTTGGCCACCTCATGCAAAGAGTTGACTCATTGGAAAAGACCCTGATGCTGGGAGGGATTGTGGGCAGGAGGAGAAGGGGACAACCGAGGATGAGATGGCTGGATGGCATCATGGACTCAATGGACGTGAGTCTGAGTGAACTCCGGGAGATGGTGATGGACAGGGAGGCCTGGCGTGCTGCGATTCATGGGGTCGCGGAGAGTCGGACACAACTGAGTGACTGAACTGACTAACTGTCAGTGCTGCACACACGAGAGATGCAGGCTTGATCCCCTGGGTCAAGGGAAGCTCCCCTGGAGAAAGAAATGGCAGCCCACTCCAGTATTCCTGCCTGGAGAATCCCATGGACAGAGGAGCCTGGCGGACTGCAGTCCGTGGGTTGCAAAAAGGCGGACGTGACTTAGTGACTAAATGACAACAACGAATTAAAGAACAAGAGATGAAGCGTGAAAAGGGGGTAAAAATTCTACCAAAACCCTAAGTAAAAGGAAGTGTCTTAGCCCGTTCCGGTTGCTAAAAGAGAACGCCACAGACTGGGAGGCTTGTAAACAAAAGAATTTTATTTCTTACAGTTCTGCAGCTGGAAGTCCAAGCTCAAGGCACCTACCTCGAGCCTCAGTGTCTGTTGAGAACCCACTTTCCCCTCGCTGAGTCCATGCCTGGTGGACGGAGGGAGAGAGATTCCGGGGACTCTTATAAAGATAAAAATCCCATTCATAGGGTCTTCACCCTCATGGCCTATCGCCTAAATCCATCACATTAGGCATTAGGCTTCAACATTTGAATCACGGGCACAAACAGTCAGTCCACAGCGGGGAGCTGTAATTGACCGTGAATCTCAGCTTGGTGAGGCCAAAGGATCTGGGCACCCGGGGAAGGTAAAGAGCCGCAGGAGAGGCCCCTGAGCCCCCTGTGCTCCAGATCCATAGAGGGAGGGGGCATTTCCAACACAGTTATCTGACCCTCCCTGCACTTACTGAATCAGAGTCCCAGGCAGGAAGCCCAGATGTCCGTCTAATAGAAGGAAGCATGAAGAAAGACAGTCTTTTTCTTTGCTCTGAGACTATCCATGACAGATGGCTCCTCTGAGGGCCGTGGGACCATGAAATGCACCGCGTGGGTCGCAGGGCTGTTCCTCACGCTGACCTTCAGCAGAGGTTGAGACGTAGCCTCAAGATCCAGGTGCATCTCATCAGCAAGGCCCCTGGACCTGCAGAGAGATGGTGCACTCGGGTACGTGGCCTCTCCTTCAGGGGGCAGTGAGGAGCCGGTGGGGCCATGCACGTGTGGGTGTGTGCTGGCTCAGCCGCGTCCGAGTCTTTGGGACTCCAGGATATAGTCCCTCCAGGCTCTTCTGTCCATGGGACTTGCCAGGCAAGAACACTGGAGTGGGTTGCCATTGCCTTCTCCAGAGGATCTTCCTGACACAGGGCTCACACCTGGGTCTCTGGTATTGCAGGGGATTCTTTACCCTTAGTGATTCCTGGGAAGCCGTGCACGGAGCCGGTCCCCAATAATGAATGTTAGCAGTTTTTACTGTTATCCTCAAAGGTCACTGTTCTTACTGGACTCTGGCAGGGGCTGAAAATGTCAAATAACCAACAAGAAGCAGCAATAAAAACCATCCCTGCTCTCACTACACCTCCTTTGTAGCACTGTCGCCTGCGAAACCTATTACTAATTCCTGGGGAAGTGAAGAGAGAACCTGGGTAATAAAGGCAAAGCTTCTTTTCTCTCCCTCTGTGCTGAGTGTAGCTTCACTGGCTCACAGCGGGGCACATGCAGAGGCCTTGCAGCGGGGGCCTCAGAGCAGGGTTCCTGGTGGGGAATGCCAGTGTCCACACCTCAACTCAGGGCTTCCCAGGTGGCTCAGTGGTAAAGCAACGCAGGAGACGCAGGTTCAGTCCCTGGGTCGCGAAGATCCCCTGGAGAAGAAGTGGCAACCCACTCCATTATTCTTGCCTGGAGAATCCCATGGACAGAGGAGCCTGGTGGGCTGCAGTCTATGGGGTGCAGAGTTGGACACGACTGAGCGGCTGAACAGCACAATGGCAAGCGCACGCACAGGTCTCGCTGACGTTTGCCTGGAAGACTTTAGCAGCAGGATTTGTCACGCATCCACGTCTACAAGGCAGAAACCGCCAGAAACCCTCAGCTGATTCCCCGGAATCTGAGTCACTGGGTAACCTCATCAACTTTCCCCTTTGTTCAGAACACATCCTTTGTTGAAATTTTCTCAACTCTTTCTAAAGGGCAGTCACCCCTGAAGTCATTTGTTTTAAAGTTTCACATTCAAGCCGCATGAAAGGGGAGAATGAAATGCTGTGTGGACCTCGTGAACTTGAATCCGGATAGTGAGAGCTCATAAGCTCCCAGTGGGGGTGGCCCAGGCTCCCTGGGGCCGAGGGCGGGGGCGGTGTGTCCCAGCCTGGCCCCCAGAGCACAGCCAGCTTCCTGTTCGGTTCCTGCACCATCGTCAGGAGCCAAACCCTCGCGAAGGAGGCAGCGGTGTGGGTTAGCGCATCACCGTAAGAAGAGTAGGTGCCCGGGACCCATCAGTCAGCGGGGAGCAGCTAGAAGAACCGACACCCCCTGGACATCCTCCCGGATAGAGAGCTTGTCGACTTGGAGAAGGATGACATTTTAAGCCCGTAGTAAGGTGAGATCTGAAAGCATTGCAAACTCTCGGGCCCTCGGAGCAGCTGCCGACACCGAACTAGAGAGCCCTCGGAAGAAGCAAGCTGCCTGGGGACGCAGGAAGCCACGCTGCTCCTCCCACAGCTGTCGGAGCCCAGGCCGGCCTCTCCCCACCCCCTCCCAGCTCCGGGAAGAGCAGGAGCTCCAGAAAGAACGGAAAAGGCGAAAACACGGAGAGACGGCGCTCAGGAAGGGAGCCTCGGATAGACCCGGATGGACCAGCAAGGATCAGAAAGGGTAAAATTGAGTCCAGCGTTGGCTTTGGAAATAACTCTTAGGCGTAATGAAAGGCAAAGTTCGAATGCCATCTTTGGGTGTGAGATAAATCTCTGTTTACAATACGATTAATTAAGGCGGTTTTGACAGCAATAACGTCCTCAGGAGGTCGTGTTCGAGGCTGGAAAGACTAGCAGCGAAACCTCACCTTTAAAAGGAGCACACTTGCTCTCACCCTAAAATGTGTTGGCTCCCAGGCCTGGAGAGAATGAAGGGACACAGCGCTATGGAAACCAGATGCAAATTCTAGGACACAAGTGGCTGACTGGTGCTTACAGAAACTCCGGATCTGGAGACCACTCCACTGATGCCAATGCCAGGAAGACCACGGAGCATCTGGGAAGAAATGATCTCGAGGAGCCGGCGTGGAGGAAGTCACAGCAAACTTTTTTCAATCATGTTCTTTTTTTCAGATTATGAAAGTAGTATCGTCTCACTGTTTTTTATTTTTAATTGGAGTTTAATTGCTTTACGATGCTGTGTTAGCTTCTGCTACACAACAGCGTGAGTCGGCTGTATGTGTGCATGTGTCCCGTGTCTCCTGAGCCTCCCTCTCCTCCCATCCCACTCCTCTAGGTCACCATCATTATTTTTTTTTTAAAGCACTAAAACAAACAAACAAACAGGTGAATGGCCCCACCATTATCTGAACCCTCAGAGATGACTACCATTAACTGATTTATCCACGTTTTTCTCTGCATTTATACTACTGTACAAAAAATAGGACTTATACAGGTATAGCTCGATTCTCACAAGATTCCTGTTCCTGGAAAGGTGATCTCCAGAAGCAAACTAATACTTAAAATAATTTCGGTTTAACTTTGACATTCACCTATCCATGCTTCATTTGTGAAACTGAGTAATCCAGTAGGAAGACTGAATATCATCATTTTGATAATGGGTCAATATTGCTGTTCCCATATACAAAGTGTGACTCATTAAATAGTTTCAGTTATTTGCATAGTTAACGAAAATGATCATACTATTAAGCAACATCCAGTTACTGTTAAAGCATTTTGTGTATGTTAACTCTTAAGAAAACCCTATGAGGAAGGTAATCATATCTTATTTCAGGTGGAGAAACGAGGCTCAGATAAATTAACGTTCCCAAGGTCAGGCAGCAAGCAACTGTGATATCACTTGTTCAAACCTATTCAAACCAAAGCCAGTGTATGTTCCATCCTGCTGCCTACCATCCAAGCAATCGGGTCATGGTTTCACATATATGTAGGTCAATAAATCAACATGCTCAAAGTCATTTTGTGACGTGACTGTGCGTATTATAGAATAATTAGTAGAGGCAGTGAGTTCGGGGTCTGTTCTCTGGCACTTAGCACCGGCGTGACCTTGAGCAAATCTTTCAACCTGAACTCAGCGACAAACTGAAGATCCTATCCAAAGTAATAATGGCCTCACAAGGCTCTCAGGGATGGAAGAGAGAAAATGCCATAGATCCTAAAAATATTTTTTTTAATTAGTGAGGAAAGAGTATGAACCAGAATATGTCTCCCAAAAGGTAAATTAAAGAGTCACATTCTTAAAAGATACAGATTACTAAAACAAACATGAGAAGAAGTAAAATGTAAGAGTAAGTCCATATTTATTAAACAAATGGAATTGTAATTCAAAACCTTCATAAAAATACACAGCCAGGTCTAGATGGCTTCTCTGACAAATCCATCAAATATTTAAGAAAGAAATAATACAAATCCTACACAGATACGTTCAGAAAATACAGGAGGAAGAAAATTCTCATTTCATTTTATGAAATCAGCATCACTCCAATACCAAACAAAGTAAACTGCAGTAAAACTATGGCACATTTTCTTCATGAACTTAAAGACTCAAAGGCCTAAAAGAATATCGGCAAGACAAACCAAACAATACTCTTTAAGTGTAGTACTTCATGTTCAAGTGGGACATATTCAGGACTTCAAAGTGAGTTCGACATTTGATAATCAATCAGTATACTTTCTGTAAGAAGGGAAAGAGTTGAACAAACACGTTAGAAAAATATGTTATACAAATGTTTACAAGCACATGAAAAGATGCGGAACAAATCATTAATCACAGAAGCATACGCTGAAAAGAGGGACAACACCAAGGTTGACAAGCATGTGGAGCAGCTGGAACTTAAGCATTTTTGATGGGCATGTAAAATGGTGTTCATTGTGGAAAACAATTCGGTAATTTCTTATAAAATTAAACATATGCTTACTATGACCCATCAATTCTACTCCTATATATTTACCCAAAGGAAATGAAAACATATGTCCACATAAAAGTCATATTCATCAATGTCCATAGCAGACCTCTTCATAACTGCCCCAAACTGGAAACAACCCAACTTTTCCTTCACTGCGTGGCTAGATAAGCAAACTGTGGTACATACATACAGTAGAACTCTTCAAAGCAATCAAAAGGACTGAATCGCTGGTGGATGAATCCCAGAAACATTATGCCAAAGAAGAGACAAGATCCAAAAGGCCGTCTACAGGATGAGGCCACGTATGCGAAATTGTAGAAAAAGCAAAACCACAGGATAGGAAGCAGATCAGCATTTTCCCTGGTGGCTCAGACAGTAAAGAATTCGCCTGCAATGCAGGAGACCTGGGTTCAATCCCTGGGTCAGGAAGATCCCCTGGAGGGGGAAATGGCAACCCACTCCAGTATTCTTGCCTGGAGAATCCCCATGGACAGAGGAGCCTGGCAGGCCACAGTCCATGGGGTCACAAAGAGTGGGACACAACTGAGTCACTAGGCACAGCAGGATGTAGAGAGAATTAACTGTGAAGGGGAACCGGAAACCTTCTCCGGTGAGAACTGTTCTGTGTCGAAATTACGGTGTCGATCACACGTCTATTTTCAAAGCCGGGCTTTGTCAGCCCTGGCTCTCCTGACGTTCTGGGCAGCGTGGTTTTGGCTCTGGAGGCATGGCCTGTCTATTTCTGGATGTTCAACAGCATCCCTGGCCTGTCACACTAGCTGTCTGTAGCTACCCCACCCCTCAAGTTGTGACAACCAAAAGCATCTTCAGACATTGCCAGATATCTATCCTAGGAGGCAAAATTGCCTCTGGTTGAGAACCACTAGTCAAAACTCATTCAACAGCAGACTTAAAACTAGCAATGCTTTTGTACATAAATTGCACCTCCTTAAAGCTGATTTTTCAAAGGTAGGTGGCAGTTTGGGACAACATGCCTTACACCCAGGAGATGTGATTTTGTTTTTTATGCATTTTACATATCCTTCAATACAATCATTTGAATCTATCTTACTGAAATAATTTTCCTCTAGATTTTTTGAAATGTTATCTAATATTCAACACTGCTACTGAAAAATCCGGGACAATCTTAATTTTTTTCATCTTTTTGCCACACCACACAGCCTGTGGGATTGAACCTGGCCCCGCGCGTGGACCCGGCAGCTTTAACCCGCTGGGCTGTCAGGAAACTCCTCAGGTGCAATCATAATTCCTGAGCTTTTGCTGCCGTTTCTATCTCTCGGAAAGTTTTCACCCACTTTTTGTCAGTCATTATGCTAGGTCCTAATGGTTTATTCAAACTGGAAAATTATGTCCTTCAGTTCTAGAATGTTTCCTAGCAAGATGTATTTTTAAGATTCCTCCAGTCTGCTTTCTCTATTTCTTTTCCTGAAACTCCAGGAAGATATTGAACTTTCCAAATACAGACTTCAATTTTCTCATCTTTTCTGTCAGTTGTTCATCATTCCCTCTGTTCGTTACTTTCTAAAAGACTCTTTATCCTGCAAGTCTTACTGGAAATTTTGTTTCATTTTTTATTTCAAAGAGCTCTTTCTTGTTCTTAGATTGTTTCTCTTTTCTAAGGAAATTACTGTAGTTCAACTGTTTTTTTCTTCCAATCTTTGCAATTGTGTCTCCTCTAGAGACAATGTGAATTTCAGTCTCTAGTAAACAGGCTGTCCTCAGATGTGTCCTCATCCTTAGCTGTGGTCCACCAAATAACAACAGTTTTAATCCACCAAGAAGAGAGCAACTTTACATATAAATGTACATAAAACATTTACATACAATTTTATAGAACAAGGGTGAATTTAGCAAGGCTTTTTCAGTTATTGATGGGTCAAAAAGAAAAAAACCCCGCTAGAGTATGGAAACTGGCCCCACTCGTTAGCTTTATGATTCATTTAAATAACATCTAACGATAGAGTTCTTCCAAACATAAAAAATATACATTTTTTTTCTCAAGCACATCTGGAATATATACAAAAATCTGATAATGTATGGGCCATTTAGAAAGTCTCAAATTTCAGTCTTTCTTATAAACAGATTAGCAACTCTGACCACAATGAAATTAAATCAGAAGTGTAAAATATAAATTTAAAATGTCCACATATTTAGCAGTGTTGCTAAATAACTCATGAATTAAAGGGGAAATATCAAAATAAAAAGATTTTAATATCTAAAACTATATATTAAAAAAATCTTATAGTAAAAGTTCTGAGATGCAGCCAATGTATACTCTGAGGAAAATTTATAGCTAAATATTTACATTAGAATGGAAGAAAATCTCAAAATGAATGAGTTAAGTGTTCTTAAGAGCTTCAGGGAACAAAACAAAACAAACACAAGGGAATTAAAAGGAATTAGAAAGTAACAATAGAGACAGAAATCAGCAAAATAGAAAACAAAAAGACAAGAGAGAGGAGACAAAAAGGTAAAAGTTGGTTCCTTGCTAAAACTAACAACATAAATGTCTCAAAGTTTACCAAATAAGAAAAAAGTCAAAACAAGCAATATTTTGAATTAAAGGGAAAGTGAAAGTGAAAGTCGCTCAATCATGCCTGACTCTTTGTGACCCCTTGGACTATACAATACAGTCCATGGAATTCTCCAGGCCAGAATACTGGAGTGGGCAGCCCCAGGGGATCTTCCCAACCCAAGTCTCCCGTATTGCAAGCGGATTCTCTACCATCTGAGCCACAAGGGAAGCCCAAGAATTCTGGAGTGGGTAGCCTTTCCCTTCTCCAGTGGATCTTCCTGACCCAGGAATCGAACCGGGGTCTCCCGCATTGCAGGCGGATTCTTTACCAACTGAGCTATCAGGGAGGCCCTCATGAGTTACAGGGAAGAACACATGAAGTGTGCATAATAAATAACCCAAATGTGGTCAAAAATGATATGCCAACACTTTGAAAACTTAGAGCAATTTCTACAAAAATATAACTTTCTAAAACTGACTCAAGCAAAATGTTTTAAATAGTTACGTGATTATCAAAGAAACTAGCACTCTGGCTAGAATTATTTCCCCCTAGACGGAAAGCACCTAGCCCAGACGGATTGACAGAGGAGGTCACACGTTCAAGGAACAGATCGTCTCGAGTTGATACAGATTCCTCCAGACAACAGAAGAAAATGGGAACTTCCTGGGAGGTCCGGTGCCTAAGACTCCCTCCCAGTGCAGGGGCATGGGTCTGATCCCTGGTCGGGGGACTGAGATGTCACATGCTGGCAACGTGGCCAACAAAGACGGGAGAAAGACTCCTCCCAGCCCGTCCTTCAGAGGAGGCCGTATAAAAAGGGAAGGCGCAGCTCGCTCTGGTGCAGCCTCCGCTCCAGGGTGGGCGTGGGAGGGGCACATGGTAAAGAGCCTGGTAGAGGATTGCTGAAGGGAGAAATAAACCAAGGGAGACGAACAGGAAAGGCTCGCATGGTGGGCAGGTAGGCAGGCCTCCCATGTGAAGGAAGAAAAGGCTGACGAGGAGGCGCAGGGCGGTCAGGGAGCAGACGTGCACAGGCCCGGGGATGGGAGCCTGGCGGCGGTGTCCGAGGGGTGAACGGGCTGCAGAAACACCCCCAGGGCTGAGGGGCCGAGGGGGAGGACAGGGGAAGATGAGGGCCCAGCCCAGGCTTCGCCTCCGAGTGCTGGGGGAGAGAGAGAAGTTCAGGACACCCCTCTCGGGAGAGCAGCCCCCCAGAGTCACTCACGAGGCCCCGAGGGGCCGTTCCAGGCGACACAGACGCAGCATTTTCAGGTGGGCGAGACGCAGCAAGTCAGCAGAGACTGCCCACATGGACAGAAAGCAAGGGAGTCGAGTTTCACGGTATCCACATTTTAATTCTGTTCACAGAGGTGGACTTGCAAGCGGCTCAGTGAGGCTGGCCAGGCGGGGGTGACCAGGCTAACTTACAGATGGGAGAAAGTGAGGTTCAAGAGGCGACGTGACCCGGCCAAGGTCACACAGCCGGTGAGCGCAGAGCTGGGGCGAAGCCCAGATTTTCTGTCCAGGGCTGCAGCCCCTCTGCGGTGCCCCCGGCTCAGAGTCTGCGGGAAGCACCCCTCAGATAGTGCCTGTCTTATTCCTATGAATCAGCATTCTCTCTCACTTTTTTCCACTCTTTGCAGTGTGTTTTCCCAGCCCCTGGTCTCGTGTTTGCTTTTACAAGTAGCCTCAGTTAACCTGCATAGCTATGCTTCCACTGACAATAAAAGAGCTTTACCCCATGAGCCTCTTTCAACTCTGTGAACCTTTATTTGTTCAAAATAACATCTTCAGCAACCCAACCCTCCTAACACAAAATAAACCACAGCCACCGGCTACCTGGGATTTGAGGGTCAGCCTGTGGGACTGGCCATCTCTGGGGGAGCCCAGCCCCCATGGGACAGGCAGGTACCCCCCACCCCTGACCCTGGGCAGAATCCTGGGAGGGAGGGAGCCCCCACTGAGCTGAGCTGGACGCTGTGCTGACTTTATAAATAGCCCTTCCTAGGAACAGGCTCTCAGATTAAGCTCCTGCCAACCTCCCCTTGGTGACTGTATTTTATTTTTTTAACCTACAGCGGCCACCCTGAACTGACCCCCACCCCATCCTAGAAAAACTCCCATGTGGGATGCATAGCCTCACAGCCCTCCCCACATCGCCACCCCAGCAGTCCCATCTTTCCTCCTGTGCGAGCGGGTCCAGCGGCCTTGCCGGGTGGGCACGGGACGCTGACCAAGAGGCCCCTTGTAGGGGGCATGGTGGGGGGCAGCTCCCAGCCCCTCTCCATCAGTCCTCCTCGCCCCAAGCACATCCACCTCCTGCAGGGGGATCCCCACATCTGATGCCTGCTTCTGAAAGAGGAGGGACCACGATGTCCACAAGAAAAGGTAACACCTGCGTTACAATATTCACGTTTATCCAGCTCACACGCAAGGCCTCCGCAGCCCCTGGGACAAGCCAGGCACCATTCTGGCTCACCAGGGCCCTCGAAGGTCGGTCTTCCTCCCGAGCTCTGGCCAGGTCTCCACCGAGTGCTGTTGTGATGGGCAGTCCACCACCACTTTGAGCAGCCTAATTCATCTGCAGAGAGCACTCCCCATCAGAAATTTCTTTCAAGGAAGCTGAATCCTCAGACCTCATCTGGGCCCCTCAGGGGCTTCTGCCAAGGTTCAGGCTCCCCAGCCCTGCCACGGCGGCCCTCGGATCTCAGAGGAGGACCAGCGAGTGCCCTGCTCCATCAAGCACGTCTCCGGAGTCTGGGTTCTGAGCTTCGCACCAGGCGCTTTCTCTTGTCTTCTTCCCCCTTTGTACCGAGTGAGCTCCTCCTCCAATTCATCCCATCACGAGCTCCCGGCCATGGGTGTCTGCCCAGCCCGGAACCTGAGCACCTGCTTGTCCCGTGTACCCACACGGCGCTCCCCCCAGCTCCGTCAGCAACGGGCTAACCGTCTCTCCACCCAACAGCCGACAGCCGAGGTGGACAGAAGCTCCACAGTGAACCGGGCAGCCTGATGGCAGAGCCAGTGCCTGGTGCTGAGAAAGCCCAAGGACGTGAAAGAACCAGAAGCAGCAGCAGCAGCTACAGGAGGTGAACCCTGAACTCCGAGTTCCTAGCCAGTGGAGGTCATCAAGAGAGGCATGCAAGGAGTGCCCCTGGAGATGGAGTCAAGGATGCTTTGGATTCCAAGTGGATCAGGCAGGCTCCAGAAAGAAGAGACAGAACCAGCAAAGGCACGTGGGGTGTGTCCTGGGAACATCTACCATTTGGACAAAAATGCAGGAAAAGGATAAACTGGGAGATCGGGTTGGATGGAGGGTTCTTTGACGAATCCCCACAGAAGTCTTGCTGGGCTGGGCTCCCCGCTGCCAAGGCCAAGGTCACGGGTTCTAGAGCTCTCGGGGGGTCTGGGGTAGCGAGCAGGTGATGGCTGGCTCCACACTGACTCACCCATCCTTGCTGCCCACTCATCTGGCTGCCCGGGCAGGAGTCTCCGTCCCACAGACCAGCAGCCCACCCAGGACATGCCACACCGTGACAGCAAGCTGGGAGCAGCCCAGCAGACTCCCTGGCACCAGCTCATACTTTTCATTTCCTCCTTTTTGCCTCAACTCAGATTAGTGCCAATGAAACCTCAGCCATGAATGAAACGGATACATGCAAACATTTTTACTGCTAAAATAATGTCTTCCTTGCATTCACATTGAAAATTGAGGGTCACAGACCAGCAATCAGCCGACTGGGAACACCATCCCTGGTTAACCTGTTGACAAAATAATTCACAGGCCGTCCTCAGGCCTCAGCCACAGAGCTCTGAACAAGCTCCCAGTTGCTGAATGAACCATGGCAGATGCCAGAGAAAATCACTCAACATCATCTCAGGACCCAGGAGTGCCTCTTAAAGCAAGTTCAAACGGCCACACGCTAGCACAAAAGGCCCATCCTAGCACACCACGTCTCTGCTTTACTGAGTTTTTATACTCTTTCAGCAAGATGTCTAGGCCCTGCCATGTGGCTGAGAGTCTGGGAAGGCTGGTGAGGTGGGTCCATGGGGGCCCCAGGAAGTGTCACCAGCCAGCGCTGCTGCCATGGAAAGTCCCTCCGCGTTCCTGTCTTGCTTCATATGTGACGATGCGGTTGCAATGCTTCAATTGCCTCCCAGGCCAGCAGGATTCGCTGAGTCTCTCTCACTTCTCCAGGACATGCAGATCAGCCACTGCATCCGGGCAGGTGCCCTGAGACTTCTCAGGACGCACCTCCTGATTTGGGATGGTAGAATGCACCCTTTCTGCAGGGGTGGGGTGAGCAAAGGTAACTGCGTGCTCACCCTGCCCTGCGCGTGTGTGCAGCCCACAGAGGGGGTTGTGGAACTGTGACGACTTTCATACAAGCAGAGATCAAGAGTGACGGGGTCTGAGGCAAACAAATAACCGACGGAGGGAATGAATAACTGCAACTCAGGAGGGCTCCGTGGAAGAGGCGCCCTTTCCCTGTGGCTTAGAGTGTGAGTGGGGTTC